>CANUEX010000975.1:0-11965 GCA_948099535.1 Jatropha multifida
ATTGATCATGTTAGTATAACTCTCTGTTAATATTTGGAATACTCCGCATATTTTATTTTACTCCGCAGTTAGGATGCTTAAATAAATATTGGTTTGTAATAGAATTGTCATGTGATTATAAATAAATTGTGGAGTGTAAATGACTATTTGGGAGACTATATGATAGGAACAGTTTGAACATATTATGACAAATAAATATTTGTATGAGAAAATATTTTTATTATATGGATATGGGCCCGAGCTGCGAATAGTATGTATTACTAATGCTGGGTCAGAATTATTAACTCTGATTGTTTTATGAAAAAATGTCATAATATGGGCTTACTATTCCGATGGTCAAATGATAATAGGGATGGATTGTGATAATTTAGGCTTACTACGGGCCTCAGGTGCCTTAAGCTTACCTAGGTCCTAGTGTCGGTCCGGCCCACGGTTTTCGGTCGTGACAATTTGTCATACTATGAATTCATTTTTAAGAATGAACTTCTTTACGACTTTCGGGATATTTTAATTTGATTTGTACGTCTTTGGTATTTATTTTATATTTGATTTAAGCATTTTAAATTATATTTAAGGCTTGTTGCTTAGGTAACCTCCACTATTTTATCAATAAATTATTTAGCACCACTGAGTGATATACTTAGAGCGTTGATTTTTGTCACGCACAGGATTAAAGCAGTGGGTGCTACCTGAAGACTAGAGGCGTAGCATCAGAGAAGGAATTCTATTTTGGGTAGGATATGTACTAGGTTGTATTATGGCATGTATAGAAACATTACAAGAAGTTGTATATATTGAGTTTGTAAATTAATGAGACTTGTGATTAATTAAGAAGTTTTATCTTTATGTGAATTTAAGGTGTATGATTGTTAATAATTAATTCTTTGAATGAATGGTAATATAATATGATAGAACCTAAGTTGATTGATGTGAGTATTTAGAAGTGCTGGGTAAACTTATTATGTTGATTTGGAGTATGGAAGTTTGGAGGATTATATATGGAAGTGCTTTTTTTTTCATTTGTTGGGCAAGTTCACTTTTAGGGGAAACTCTTGTGAATTTTCCATAGGAATTTCCCAAAAATTTTATTTTTAAAAATTAATTTCTTACCTCCTTATGAAATCTTAGCCACTTCTAATATACGAATTAGGATTATTAAGACAAGACGGTGCTCCAACACTAAATGTGGCGCTCGTCATCGGGTCCTACGAAATCGAGTGGCGGGTGTTACAGTACTTTCAGGGTAGTATATATATTTTTCAAAACTTTTTATTGGGCTATGCCCCTATTTATTCTTGAGAATTTCTTTTGTACGGGCGTTTGCCCTTGTATATTCTTCTAATTCCCTTTATTATAGGCTTCCCCAATTTTATTCTTCAATTGCCCCTTGTTTTGGGCTTCGCCTCAACTTATTCTTAATTGCTTATTACGATGGGCTTTCCCCTAATTTATTCTTGGATTGCTCTTTGTAATAGTCTTTCCCTAATTTATTTCGAATTGGTTCATATCGCAACTTGCCCCAATTTATTCCTAACTACCTCTTGATGTGGGCTTCCTCCAGTTTGTTCTTCCATTATCACTTAATGTGGTATTGCCCTAGTTCATCGTGAGAATTGTATTTATGGGCTCTACCCCCCTTATTTATTATCCAACTGCTTTTTATTATGGGTTTTGCCTCACTTTATTCTTGAATTGTTGCCTATCATGGATTTTGCCCTAGTTTGTTTCTTCTATTACCTCTTATTGTGTGCTTTGCCCTAGTTATATTCTTTGAATGGTGTGTTGTATCCACACTATCTTTCACCAATCGAGGTAACAATCTCTAAGAGTTGGGTAGTTGTATAAGGCGACAAGAATGATGCTCGTGGAAGCAACTATTGGGGTTGCCCTTGATCCTATAAGTTTTAAAATAAAAACACCATAAAAGAAAAATATGCATGGCATGTATGCGTGACAAGTGTGTATGATATGTAAAACTAATGCAAAATCTTACAATGCAACGAGCTTGCGTTGATCATCATTTTGAGGACTGAGAGGCTCATTTTGGTCATGGTGTCCACCCAAGGTAGATGTATAAATAGTTGATTTGTCGGGAGCATTGAGCTCGAGGAAGATTTTGGTGACATGCACTAATGAATTTAGACTTTTATTTTATGTACTGTGTCTTCATTTCATAAGATTCTCATTTAACACACTAAGTGAGTAGTTCATTGTCATTTTGTTAAGAGGCCGGTTATTGATGAGATGACTATGGTGCCTTGACTAGATACTGATCCCACTTCATTTCATAAGATACTGATATCCCATCAGATGAACCGAGTGTAGGCATTTTTCTATTGTTGCCTTTAAAAAAGCGGGAATAAAGCTTAGATCATTATGTCTGTTTTGGTTGCCACTTATCTCCTTTTGCATTATGAGCTAGTGCTTTGTGTTGATTGGCATTAATGATCAAGCCTTTGTCAATTGTAAATCAGATGTGGAGTGACTATGCTCCATTTCTAAATATTCTCCCTTTAGCCTGGCCAAGAGAGTCATCTTAGAATTTCGACATCGATCTTGGTCTGGTGGGGAACCCTCCTATTCTTTACGTAAAATATACCACTAGTCAATCTTATATGCTCTAATTTTCCTCCAAGCCGTTCTTTTGTGTTTTCAGTTTAGTGAGCTTTTTCCTTTTTATTCCTTTTTATTTGCCCTAACTTTTACCTAAGTCACCTTTTTCGGGTTTTCAACTTGGAGGGCTTTATTCTTTTTTTTATTTATGCTCTAACTCTTGCCTAAGTTGTCCTTCTAAATTTTTAACTTAGCAAGATCTCCTTATTTTTGTTTATTTATTATTATCATTATTTGATTTACTGGTGTCATATTTTCCATTCTAGGCTAATGAGAAGCTTAAGAAGGTAGGGTTGCCATCAGACCAACTGTCACGAGTCACTGCATTTCACTCGGCGTTGGATGCACATCTTTATAGATTTGGCAGAAGAATGGACAACCATTTTCAAAATATCACTGCAGTATGTTATAGATGGATCCACCCATGGTGGTCTTTACAGCATGACACTGCATCTTCATATATACTCTGCGTGCCTTTATGTGGGTCAATAATGGCCATGGCCTACTATTCAAGTCATTTGACTTGGCAATATGGCTTCATTGGTCTTCTCTATACTATACTCACTTTTGAGGAGGCTCAATTACCTAGAGATTCGCATCTTATTTTATTTCCACTTGGCCAAGTGGCATTATTGCTTCTACTCCTGATAGAGTTGACGCTTCAGAGTAATGCTAATGGCTAAGTGCTTATATTAAGATTGAAGTAGATACGTATGTCATAATTGTACTAACTGTTTATTTATTGAAAAGCCTAGACAGATAACTATCTTATCTCTATACTTTTCAATATCATGTACTAATAAAAGACTAATTGTACTTTATAAATGGTGCACAAGATGCTATGCATAATGATTTTGCTCGAAAAGTTTGAAATATTTCCTTTTATTCCATATCAATAATGTAAATTCACATCATTTGCATTATGATAAAACTTAACACAACAAGCTTTAAAGTAAATAAAAATACAAAGGTTGAATTTAATTAATTAGGCTTTGCCACAAATGTTTCATCTCAAACATAAAATTTCTTCAACCTGCCTAGGTTGACCAATTTTGTGAGCTCATTGCTTTCTAGGTCTGATAGCTTCATTGCACCTAATGAGAACATTTTCTTAATCATAAATGGACATTCCCAATTAAGCTTTAATTTTCCTTTTAAGTCATGAATATTCGACCTTGTCTGTTTCAAGACCAAACCTCACACTATCAATAGCTTTAGATTGATTTTCTTTAATGAAGTGCTTAGCCATTTTCTTTTACATAATTGATCTATAAATCAGGCATTGGGCTTGATAATGGATTTTAGTCCACTAAAATTCTAGAGTTTTGGATTCCATCATTATGTGCGAGGACTAAACTTTAATTTTTGTCGGTAGCAAAGCTTCCATTCCATAAACCAGAGAATAAGGAGTTGTCCCATTCATAGACTTGGTGGTGGCCTTGCAACCCCATAAAGCATAGTATAATTTTACAACCCAAATGCATTGATTCTTAGCCATTTCCTCAAAATCTCTTTTCTCTTTTTTTCATAATGCTCTAACTTTTTCTTAAGTCGTGCTTATAGGTTTTCGACCTAACGAGGTTTTCTCTTTTATTCTTTTTCTTTTTCTTTTTTTTTCTTTTCTTTTCTTTTTCTTCTTTTTTCTTTTCTTTTCTTTTTCTTCTTTTTTTTCTTTTTTTCCCTTATTTTTCTCTCTTTGTTTTGTTGTTTTTTTATACTCTTGTTTACGATTTTCACTACTCATTTTCTTGTGGACGACATGGTGAAGGCTAACAATGCTCAATTTCATATTTCTCTAATAGCATTTTCACTTTTGTTTGAAACTGAACTCCATTATCTATCACTACATGATGGGGAATCTCATTACTATAAAAAAGATACTTTTCGATGAATTTGGCCATTTGCTCGATGTCGATGTTCTTGAAAGAACTTCTTTTACCCATCTTAAGAAATGGTCTACCGTCACCACTATGAATTCGTGTTCATTGGATGTAGGTGGTGATAATTTTGACAATAATACCTATTCATCAAGTTGCAAATGGCCCTAGTGAAAATAGAAGAATGTAATTTCGATGTTGAAATGTGACTCAGGTCTCCATGAATTGGTCACTTAAAACACATTTCCACAATAGAAATACAATCTTCATCCATTGCCAACTAAAGGAACCCTTATCTAAGAATCTTCTTTGCTACACTTGTGGGAACTATAAACTTCTGCACGGACCTTTTCCATTATTTTCTCAGCTTTCTTCATTGATACACCTCTCACCAATACATCGTTTGGCATTCTCTTATACAGTTGACTATCTAAGACTGCAAACTGCAATGTCAAGTATTGTAAGGCTCATTTGCCATCTCTAGTAGCTAATTCGAGATAAATTATTTTGATTGTCCACCATAGGATATCATGGAACCATTGCTAATCATCTCTCGGCAATGCTTTGTTTAGATCTATTGTAACCTACACATTTAGACTCGGTTATTCTTCTTAGGAACTAGAACAACATTGGCTAACTAATCAGGGTAGTGAACCACTTCTTGGAATTCAGCATCAATTTGTTTGGCCACTTCCCATTTAATCTTTTTGGCCAATTTTTTTCTTGATATTTTTCCCTTTTATTTCACTTATTGGGCCCCAAGATTCAATGGAATGGTGTGCTCAGCTATAATTCTGTCAATACTCAGCATGTCTTCATAGCTCTGTGTGAAGGCTTCTTTTTTCATACATGAGCAGGTTTTGAAATTTTAATGTTTAAGTCTTGCGTTAGGTTTTGGCTTAATCAACAAATTCTATTTTGTGTTAATATTAAATTCAAGCATGCATGATGAGTTTGTGTCAAAGATGCACATGAGCTTATCTACTATGATGAATGGAACCCTCAAGAAAGAGGAAAACAGGTTAGCAAATTAAAATGGATTTTATTAAATTATAGAGAAAATTATTTACAATCAACATCAAAATTAGACACATCAGGAAAAGGGATTCGGCCTCATCAAAGCTCTCTTCTTTTGGAGGTCTTATTGCCAAACTAAAGTGCGAGGTTGATGATGACCTCCTCAGTGCTTTCTTTATCCTCATGCATGATTTCCTCATTAGGGGTGACTTCCTCCTACTTGGCTCCTTTCAGCACTTCAAGTTTATTATCTCTTATTTTCTTTTTTTCTCTTTTTTCGCCTTGGCGATAACCAAATAGAACCTTGAACTTTGAGGGCTTTGACTTCTTATGCAGCGTTACGGTGGCTATAGGGTTAAATATGATGCTTGTATGCATGAATGCACGAAGATGCAAATGTTAGGCAAAATGTTCTACACAACACAACATCATGAAATGCAACTAATTTTACATTCTTTCATGACTCGGTCAAGACCATTCAAAATGAAGATCGGAGAAAGGCTTTGAGAATTTGCAAGAATTAAAACATGCCTTATTTTAAAGCCAAATATTTGGAATGTTCCTTCTCTTTTTCTTTTATATCCCTTTATTTTTGCCTCAAACAATGATGATGCTTGAGCAGGGTCTTTTATATACAATCGAGATTTTTTCCTTTCATTTTTTTTATTTTTGATATTCTTTTTATTTTGTTCTTGAGACATTGAAAATATTTGGCTCAATATAGACAACTGCATTTATTACTCCAAAGGTTGATTTTTTACAATAATCCCATTTGGCCCTATTGAGGTATTTATACTTTTTTTTTACTTAAGCCTAAGACCTTTAATATGGTCTAGCATCCTCTCGTCCCCAATTTACACAAGGCGGTTTGCGCATAAAGGTGAAGCGTGACTCCACACCTTGGAAGAGTAATGGCTTCAATTTGTACTTGCTTAATTTCAAGCAAAAGTTAATGGGCCTCTTCTAAGGGTCTTCAAATGTTGGTGTTTGAACTAGAGGAGCTTCTTCCTTTACAAGTACTTGAGTTTTTGCACTATCAGTTGGAATGTCAACTTTGGAGAGAGCTCTTTTCGCTTATTTTGATTCATGCACTTCTCTTAGGTCTTTCCCTTTTAGACATTTTGAATGTAAAGATCGAGCCATCATGAATACTCCTATATGGCTACAATACAACAAGTTAATTCATGCATAAATGAAGCACAACACAATCATAATAATTATATACAAATAAAGGGGATGAGAGTTAGGAAATGCATAATCTCCACCCATATATCTTCCACACACGATACAAGGTCAAAGTCTTTTCTAAACCATAAGACATATAGGTTGGGCCCATAAACCATCATGGGGTTTTGCATCGACGTCTCTTGCATTCATTAAATGAATGGTACAAACTTATTTTATGAAGGTGAACCTAAAGGAAGGAACTAGGGTCAAGTATATGAGCTTAAGTTGAGCTTATTAAGTTTTGGATTCAATAAACGAGAATTGGTTGTTTCCTCCCTTTTGTTTTGGGTCTAAACAAAAGGTTATAATAGATTGTGTCAATTCTTTTGATATACCAAATGATACTTGACTTATGTGTAGTGTATATTAGTGGTAGATTAGAACAGTTGAGTAGAGTGTTAGGACCACAATCCCAAATACCACCTTTCGAGTTTAGGGTAGAAAGGAGATAAAGAAGAGACAAATGCATGGATGACATTTATAAGTACAAAAAAGTAAACTCAATTTAAATTTAATGACATTATTAACAATTGTAAAAAATTGGACAACTTTTGGAGTCAACTCTTTTATTCGAACCCAAAACTGAAAACCCATAACACCCGCTGTCGAATCCTGAAGGACCTGACGACGACCACCACATTTGGTGTTGGAGCATCATCTTATCTTACTTAATAATCCTGAATTATGTATTAGAAGTGACTAAGTTTTCATAAGGAGGCAAGTAATAAATTTTAAAAATAAAGGTTTAAGGAAATTCCTACGGAAAATCTGCAAGAGTTTCCTTTAAAAATGAAACTTGCCAAAAAAATAAAAAGCAAAACACTTCCAAATATTTAATCCTCCAAACCCCAATACTCCAATTCAACACAAATAGGATACGCATCACTTCTAAATATTCACATAAGACAATCTTAGGTACTATCACATTATAATGCCATCCATTCTCAAAATCAATTACTAATAATCATGCACTTAGAATTCATATAAAAATGATATTTCTTAATTAGTTACATACTTCATTAATTTACAACTTAATGTATACAAATCAATCTCTTACAATATTTTTATACATGCCATAAATACATCCTAAACATGTTCTACCCAAAATACATTCTCTTCTCTAATGCTACACCTTTGGTCTTCGAGTCGCACCCATTGCACTAATCCTGCGCGTGATAAAAATCAACGCGCTAAGTATAAAACTCAGTGGTACTAAATAACTTAATAATACTATAAATGAGGTTGCCTAAGCAACAAACTTAAAATATAATTTAAAATACTTAAATCAAATATAAAATTACCAAAGGTGTACAAATCAATCAAAATATTCCGAAAATCATAAATAAGCTCATTCTTAAGATTAAATTCATAGTTTGACAAATATAAGAAAAATTCTACAAATGCAAATATGTTTCCATTTCCCTTTATAATAAAACAGAACTTATTCTTAATTGAGGGCTCATATGTACACTGAGAGAAATATAATCAGATTCAGTTACGTAGATTCAGAATTAGCCTGTGAAAACACCACCGGATAACTGAAATAATTGGCCTATGAAAGCGCCACAGGATGTGGCCTGTGAAGGTGCCACCCAATAATTGGCCTATGAAAGCGCCATCGGATAACTGAAATAATTGGCCTATGAAAGCGCCACCGGATAATAAGTGCATCCGCTTATTCAGAGAGGAATCTAGAGCCTAGCATATGATCATAGCATATAATATAACAGAAAGGCATTAAAGCCAAGCATGCTCATTAATCGAAATAAACCTCATCTTACCATATTTTAACCATTCATACTTAAGCCCAAAACAAATCCATTTCTTAACAGATAATCTTATTTCTTATGCAAGATTCCTTAGCAAAGCATTTCATAACTTAATACTTATTATTTCAAAATTTCGTAACTTACAACTTGTAAAAATCAAACAAAACCCACTTATGTTCTGAACAAAAATAATACTTTCATAATACACATATATACTTAGCTTAAAATACTTAAAACCAACATTTAGCAAACATTTTGAAGCCTAAATATACGTACTCAATACATCTCAAAACACAAAAATCCAACCTAAAGAAAAGAAAGAAAGTATAAGCTAAGCCTTATCACCATTAGGTGGTTCGGCCCTTTCTTGAACACAAAGGGAGGATGATTCTCTCCATCACCATTAAATTACTTATAAACTAACTCATTAGAGTCAAAATCAACCATGAAAATCAAAGAAAACTCAAGGCCCTTCACCAAGCTAGGTTCGGCCTCTCTTACTCACGAAGGGCAAAAAAGTTTTCTTTCAAATTAACAGCATTAACTTAGAGATAAATCATACAAGAACACATTAACATCAAAAGAAAAAAAAGCATGAAACAAAAACTTGAGACCTTCCTCCTAAGGGAGGTTCGACCACTCTTGGAAGAAGGGGAGAGAGGTGATCCTCTTCCCATTCAATCATTTTCTCATGCTTAGAAATCAAGCCAAATCATATAAAAGCATTTAAATGACAATTTCCCCAACTTAAACACAAAATTCTCAAAATTCATTCAAAAACCTAAAAATTGAAAACTTAAAGAAATGAAAGGAGAAGGAAAATGTTATTGCACTAACCCTAAAATTAAGCTCGAATAAGCTTAGAAAGCCTTATTCCTTAGCCTTTTCCTTCCCTTTAGAGGATGGCTCTCCAACCTCTTCAAAGTAGCAAAAATAATCATTAAAATCAAGAAATAACAAAAGAAGGAGATGAAGCATGATTTAGTGCATCAACTACATGTCTAAGCCATGAATTGTACTTATTAATTCACAAAATCCAAGAATCACAACTTACTTGTTTTGTAGAGATTCTCCAATTTTCCTTGATTCAAGTCACCAAATATCACTTCTTTAGCTTAGTTCTTAAGGTTTAGTCACTAATTCAAGGTTTAATCAAGTGATTTGGTGTAGTTTTGTGAGTAGAGAAGTTGAGAGAAAATGGTGGAAATGAGAGAGAGAAAGTGGCGTTGGATGAAGAAGGAGAAGATTGAATAGTGTTGGATAAGTGTAACAGCCACTGCTCAATCCCGGAGAACCAGATGGCGGATGCCACATTCGGTACTGGAGCACTGTCTTATCTTACTTACTAGCTAAGATTATATATTAGAAGTGGTTAAGTCTTCTTAAGGCGGCAAGTAATATTTTAGTAACCTCTTGAATAGATGAAAGCTTAGGGAAATTCCTACGAAAAATTCACAAGAGTTTCCCCTAAAAATTCACTTGCCACACAAAGAAAACATAAACACTCCCAATTATTCCTCCAAACTCCCATAACTCCAAATCATGATAACAAATCACAAGCACTTCTAATTAGCCATCAATTCTCTTAGGTTCTATCGTGACATTGATACATTCATACAACGGATTAATTATCTATAATTATACACCAAAAATATAGTAAGATATTATTACTTAATTAATCACAACTCTTAATATATTACAAGCTTAAAATATATACAACCTCAATCATTTACACTGTTTATATTTACATGCCAAACTATGCCATAATACATGGCCTACCCAAAGGTGGTATTTCTCCTTCGATGCTAAACCTTGGGTCTTCAGGTAGTACCCTCTACTCTAAACCTGCGCATGACAGAAATCAACGCGTTGAGTATATAACTCAGTGGTGCAAATAGAAAAGAAATACTGGAACATATTTATTATAAAACACTTAGAAATAATAATGAAATCTCCATTATATTAAAATTACTTAAAAAATAAGTCATATGCAAATTTAACCATTAATTAAAATCATATAAATTTGTAAAGTGTTCATTTTAAACTTATTTCTTTACCTTTAATTAAAACATAACAAATGTATTTCTTTTTAGCATTTAAAACATATGCGTGATTACTTTCATTTATCTTGGGGCTCAACATACTAGGAGAAACAATAATAGATTAGATTCCATATCATAACTCATTTGGCCTTAGGTATCCAACCATAAGATAAAGACATTTAAGCTTACTTATACGTAATAAGCGCGTCCACTTAAACATAAGGCATCCAGAGCCTAGCATATGATCATAGCTCATATCATATCGTAAAGGCATTAAAGCCGAGCATGCTCATCTTACATAAATGAATCATATCATATCACATTTCAACCAAAGAACATAGGAGCCCAAAAAAATTTATTTCTTAATAAATATTCTTATTTCTTATAAAATAATTCCTTAACTAAACATTCCATAGCTCAACATTTATTATTTCAAAATTTCTTAATTTACATCTTGTAAATTCTTATCAAATCTTTCTTATATCCCAAATCAAAATCATTCCTCATAAATACCCATTCACTCCTAACTTAAATACTTAAAAACCCATGTTTAGAAGAAACAAAACATGCCTTACCACCATGGAGGGCGTTCGGCCTCTTCAAGTCATAAGAAGGGAAAGAGATTTCCTTCCATTAAATACCATTTTTCAAGTTAAAATTATTTGTTGAGAGCATCAAAACCTTTACCTAAACACATTTAACCTTAAAAATCCATTTTTACACATTTAAAGCTTCTTTAAGTTTTGGCCAAACTCTTAAATATTAAAATACATAAAAACGGTTTTAACCATCATTAATTTACTTACTATCAAGCTCATTTAATCCCAAATCATGCGTAAAAGTCAAACAACACATAGTGCCCTTCATCCTCATAAATTCGGCCAAGCTTAAGTGGAGGGGAAGGAGGTGTTTCCCTTCCCTTTCAAGCATTCTATGGAAGGAGGTGTTTTCCTTCCCTTTCAAGCATTCTATCATGCTTAGGAAACATAGGAAATCATGTAGAAAAAATTAATTAAGCAATTTCCTAACAAAATCACAAAGAACTCATAATTCACTCAAAACCTAAAACTTTAAAAATTGGAGAGAATGAATGGGGAAGTGTAATATTATGGCACTAACCTCTTAACTAAGCTCAAAGAAGCTTGGAGCACCCTACTCTTTGGCCTTCTCCTTGCCCTTTGAGGATGGTTCTCCAACCTCTTCAAAGTAGGAGAAATTCCATTAAACTCAAAATTAATCATAAGTAATGAAAGGAGCATGATTTTAGAGCATAATCTAAAATGTAAATGTAATGGATTCCTTAATTAAATACTTGGAAATCAATAACCATTACTTACTTGTTCTTGGTAGAAGTTCAAATTCTATAACTCTAAGCTTCAAATTCTTACTCCTAAGCTTGGGTTTTGATTCTTACTTATTA
>CANUEX010000986.1:0-65979 GCA_948099535.1 Jatropha multifida
ATATAATGATCTCAAAGCAGGTCTATCCAGTACATTGTCCCCGTAAGTACCTATAAGCTTGAATGGCATTACCATACACATTCAAACTTATACTAGTCAATATTTCACTTATGACTAGGGATATATATTATTATAAAGCAACATGCAAAAACAATATAATAATAATAAAAGTAACCTCTTTATTAATTAAATTCAAATAACATAAGGTCTAAACTATTGGCCTAAAGCACAATCACTAGCATATACACCACACATAAGTCAAGTACCATTTAATATATAAAAAGAATTGGCATAATCCATTATCACCTTTTAATTAGACCCAAAGTAAATGTGAGGAAACAACCAATTCTCGCTTATGGAACCAAAGACTATGCATACCCGACCTAAGCTCATGTAGTGGACCATGGTTCTTTCCTTTTAGGATATACCATAATAATATTTGTTTGATATATTCATCAAATAAATGTGAGGGACATCAAGTCCAAACCCCATGTTGGTTTATGGACCTAACCAAATGTCCTAGGAACAGAAAAAACTATAGACCATGAATCGTATGTGCAAGCTATAAGGGTGGAGGTCATGCATTTCGTTACTCCCTTCATGTGACATCCCGACCCAACAAAGCGATCCTAAGAGGGCGGGTAGAGCAGGGCTCCTGGCAAGCTTCTAGGATGGCAGGCTAGCTAGGGTAGTGGAATGCAGGACACAGGAATGAATCAGATCATATATTGAAAAGGGGGTAACTAATCATCAGGGGCGCCTTTTGGTGGAATGGCTAGAGAGTTGGAACAACTCCAGGGTTAAATGTGCTTGTTTGACAGAAATCCTAGGATGGGTGACCTCCTGAGAAGTTTCCATTTCACTTGTGAGACAAAACCGTGTGGGTCTTACCAGTCTTGTATGGGAGAGTCGGCTTGATCCAAAGCAGATAATTCCTCTGGTGGTTAGAGTCAGGGCGTTACACTTCATACCCAGCCTAAGCTCATGTAGTGGACCATAGTGGGTCTTGCCAATCTTGTATGGGAGAGTCGGCTTGATCCAAAGCAGATAATTCCTCTGTTGGTTAGAGTTAGGGCATTACACTTCATACCCGGCCTAAGCTCATGTAGTGGACCATAGTTCTTTCCTCTTAGGATTTACCGTAATAATATTTGTTTGATACATTCATCAAATAAATGTGAGGGACGTCAAGTCCAAACCCCACGTTGGTTTATGGACCTAACCCAAATGTCCTAGGAACAAAAAAGACTATAAACCATGAATCGTGTGTGCAAGCTATAAGGGTGGAGGTCATGCATTTCCTTACTCCCTTCCCTTTTGTTTGTATATACTTGCAATCTTTGTGTTATGTTGCATTCATGCATCATTTAACTTGTTTTCTTACAGCCATATAGGGTATTCTGCCATGCATTGGTTCCATTGTTCAAAGTATTAAAAGAGAAAGATTTAAGAGAAATATTTGAATCAAAAATTGGAAATCGATATATGAAGACCCTTTATTATAATGTGTTAGGTTTGTAAAAAATAAAAAATAAAAAAACGAGTATAGAAACCCTAGTAGCACAAAATTTTGTCTACTGTAATAAAACACATTTTCGAGCAATATATGAAATTTTCTGCATTTGGTAAAAAATTTTCCTGAAAATCCTGAACAATCCCGGGGTATGAATAGTGATATTTGGAGTATTGTCAAAAATCAACATTTTGATCAATACATGAGGACATTTATTTTAAGCCAAGTATTTTCAATGTAGTGAAAAAAAAGGAGAGAATTGTTCATGTAAATTCAACAGTATTTGAATGAATGCAGAAAAAAAGAACATTCCAAATATTTGGCTATAGGATAGAAGTCTGTTTTGATTCATGTAAATTCTCAAAAATCTTTCTCCAATTTATATTTTGAACAATCATAACCGAATAACAACATAATACGGCATTAGTTGCATTTCGTTATATTGTCTTGTGTGATCATATTTTCGTGTGCCATTCCATAAGCATTCATGCATACATGCATCACATTGCGTGACTAACCTCCATTTCATGCTGCCAAGATAACATCGCATAAAGAAAAAGCACCAAGGGCAGCTGATTGTTTAAGGATATATAGCCATTCAGTCAAAAGATTTATCAATTCCAGGATTCCATTCCCGCTGATAAGATGGCTGAATCCAGTATTCCTATTGGTGAATTGGAGAAGGTGATTGAGAAAATGGTAGAGGCCAGCCTCAAAAAGTTCATGGCGTCGGATAAGGGAAAAGAGAAAGTGGTGACAAGAGATGATGAAGAGACCAATAATGAGCTCAGGAAGAAGAAACATGTCAATAACAACTCGCAAGACATGAAACCTCATATGACATATACCAAAATGGCCAAGTCTGAGTCAATCGTCCCAATAAGATTACAAAAAGGCATTGAGTTTTCTTGAGGATATGAGGAGAGAGCTACCAGTCGAGATAAGATCAAAAGAGACAATTATGGAAATCGTGTTGAAAATTTCAACTAGTCCAGATTCTAAGGGTCCAATTGATCAATCGAGGTTCTGATCACCTGCAATGATAAAACAACTGCTGCTCCAGGTCTGAGAACTGCTAAACCTATAAGGAGATTCTCTAACTTTACTATTCCCCTTTCTAGAGTACTCAAGAGAGTTGAATCAGCGGGTTTGTCACGCCCGCTTACACCAAAATCCCCTCCGAAGGTTCTACCAAAGAAGTTTGATCAGAATGCCTATTATCAGTTCAATTAGTGTAAAGGCCATGCCGCAGATAACAACTTTCACCTGAGGCATCAGATCCAAGATCTAATTGATGATGGCAACCTAACTGATCTTGAAGAGTCGAGGACTGATGCACCTCCTAGTTCCCAAGACAGGCCACCCTCTAAGAATCTGTACACGGTAGAGGTTGGAAAGATTCCCAATGAGGTGTTGCTTGAATTTGAAGTGGAAAAAGGATAAGAGAAGAGCAACAAGAAGAGGGATATGCTACTCAGATGTAAGAGGAGTAGAGCATTGAAAAGAAAATAGATACAATAAGGAAGAAAAGGACCCTACTAAGCAGTAAGGGCTCATATTGAAAATGCTTTGAAGAAGCTGAAGACCTAGCCAATGTGTGTTTGTGTTATTGAATGTGTTTGTGATAAACTGTTAAATATTGTGCAATGTAATGAAATTCAATTTGCTTGCTTGTTTGATGTTTCTACTGATACCTACATTCATCAAGTAGATAAACACAAAAGCATATTTGGCATTAATTCATCATACATGCTTAATTTTAATATAAACACAAAAGAAATCCTCAGAATATGTTAATTGGACTTGGCCTAATGCTAGAGTTAAGCATGAAATTTCAAAGTCTAGTCACAAACAAAGTAAAAGCTTTCGCATGGAGTTATGCCAAGAACGGACAGGTTCACAACTCAATGTGCAATGCCTCAGTATACTTGAGTAAGCTAGCAAGCTAGAGCAGAAGTGGTGAACAAATTGCCGCTGGATTTGAAAAGTTGTTCTTTTTTTTAGTCAATTACCAAACTTCATTTCGAGTCCCCAAGAAAAATGGGTAGGGCAGATATGTGTATAGACTATAGAACTTTGAACAAAGTATACATAGCAGATGATCTACTATGGTTCTCTAATATCTAATAGTAAATGACCAAAATAATATGTCCTTAAGTAACTACTAGAGATGGCAAACGAGCCTTACCATGCTTGACATTGTAATTCATAGCCTTGAATAGACAATAATACAAGAGAAGGTCAAGCAATGCTTTGGCGAGAGGTGTATTGATGAAGGAAGCTGAGAATATTTTGGAATTGATTTGCACAGAGGTTTCATGTGTCCACAGGAGCAAGGGAAATTCTACATCAGGATCCATTTGGCGATTAATAAAGAGAGATCATTTTTCTCCTATGGAAAAGGAGCGACGGTAGTTTGTTTCCTAAGGTAGGATGGGAGTAGAATCTTTTGAAGAGTGTTTATAACACCCTTACTCCAACCATTAGAGGAATTGTCTGCTTTGGATCAAGCCGGTTCCATCCCATATAGATCGGCAAGATCCGCACGGTTTTTATCCCACAGGTGAAATGGGAACTTCTCCCGATGTCACCCATCCTAGGATTTCTGTCAAGCGAGCATGATTAACCCTGGAGTTCTTCCAACTCTCCAGCCATTCCACCAAAAGGCGCCTCTGATGATTAGTTACCCCCTTTTCGATATATGATCTGATTAATTCCTGTGTCGCACATTCCACTACCCTAGCTAGCCTGCCATCGTAGAAGCTCGCCAGGAACCCTCTCTACCCACCCTCTTAGGATCGCTTTGTCGGGTCAGGATGTAACAGTGTGAACATCAAATAGCCGACTAAGTCTCCTTTATAATCCTTTATCATGTAGTGATGAATAACGCAATTCAGCCTCTATCAGAAGAAAATGTTGTTAAAATACGAGCCAACACAAACTGTAATAGAAAAGGAGAAAGGAAAAAAGAAGAAAAAGAAGAAGATAAAAAAATAGAAAATAAAAAGAGAGAGAGAAACAAAAAAAAAGAAAAAGAAGGAAAAAGAAAATAAAAGAAAGAAAAGATTTTGACGAAAGTTGCTAAGAATCCTCTTGTTTGAGCTATTATACTACTACCTACCGTATCCAAATTTGCAAATGGAGCAACCCCTTACTTTCTAATACATGAGTTAAAGACCGTAACACCAATTGAAATGGAAGTGTAATCCTTGCGGATAATGATGGACTCTGAAATTCTAGAATGTCAATGGGCAGAAAAAGCGTTATCAAGAGTTAGCATTCCAAGATAGAATTCCTTGATTCTAGGTTCATAGACCGACTTTATAAGAGGGAGATTGCAAAACACTGCAACAAGAGAGTCAGAATGAAGCCACTGAAATTAGGAGATCTAATTCTATAACAAATGAGGTTGAATGCTTGTGATCTAAGGGGAGAAGTTATCAGACATGGAAGGCGATGAGTTCACCAAATCGATCAGTGTGATTAGGCTGAAAGAATTCTATGTATAACTCAAAACGTTAGGTTCACCTTTGTGTTCTTATTAACTTTAAAGCATGTCATGCTGAATTTGTGTCGATTTGCAAATCTCATGAATTTACTTCGATGAAATGAAATTGCAGGAAATATATCAACCATCTTAAGTAATAAAATGGTTCAGTCATAAGTGCATACATTCATATAATTGCACTTTTCTAGCACATTTCATTAGAAAACAGAATAGGGGCATTTACATTCCGAATTCTAATAGAAATCTTGCAGTCAGCAAATCAGCCAACTCTGAGTTTGTACTGACTCCATAATAAGCCTGCAACCAAGAACGATACAAGTCAAAAGAAGTGGTATCGGGCACCTCAAAGAAAGGTGCAGTCATCTGATTAGGCTAGGTGGAGATGAGATAAGGCAGAAATCATCGGGTGATAAGGCCACCTTCGAACTGCCTGTAATCGGGGATAGTATGGCGATGACCATACTGTCATGCAACCCAGTTGGGATAATAGGCCATGGCCATGGTTAAGCCACATTGGGGCAAACAAGGGATATAAGAGGAAAAAGTGATGTGTCCTAGATGCCACCATGGAGAGGTCCATCTAATTCCTTCAGCAGTGAGATCCTAGAGTTTGATAGTCAAATCTTCCAGGGACACTCTAGTCAATCGGCATTGACGACAAACATGAACTTCAGATCCATAATTGGATATTAAATGGTTTGGTGGAGGTATCATCACTTGTAACTTCTCAAAAGCCCAAAACTGCAAATGCACAAATAAAAAAGCAAATAAGAGAAAAAAAAACAAAAGGCTCATTAAGTTGAAAACCCACAAGGGCGGCTTAAGTAAAAATTAGAGCATCAAAAGAAAAAGCTTGTTAAGTCAAAAACCTACAAAGGCAGCCTAAGCAAAAATTAGAGCACAAAAAAAGAAGCTCGTTAAGTCGAAAACCCATAAGGGTGGCTTAAGCAAAAGTTAGAGCGTACAACATAGGAAAATAAAAGAAAAATGCATCTATCTACAATAAAAGCGAGCTTCTCGTTGATCATCGAAGTGGGATCTCAAACACGTTCCCTTAGCCAGGTGAGTGTTTCAGTAAGGACAAGAGGAAACAGCGTACAATGCCTAGCCATCTGTTCATTTATAGGCACCAATCTAAGGCTGTCGTATCCGTCAACACTATTGAGTAACAAGTATTGACTAAGAATGCAAAAACATACAAGTGAAGGCCAAAATGGGTTAGCACGGTCCATGGTCATCACACAGTCAATAAGGGGTCTCAGGGGCATGACATCAACTCCAAGCCCATATGCAGGAAGTTCATAAGCCGAGAGGCTAAGAACAGTTGGGACTCGCGAGACAAGGTCTATATTCAACTGGGGCAAAACCGGGACCTCTCCAACTTCTGGCTGTTTGCCAGAAATACTATTGAATTAGAGGACAGATCTCAAAGCCATTATGGCAAAACAGATTGTCAGAGGAATCAAAGTGGTTGATCAGCCATTGCATCAATCTAGGTTGGATCCTAATGTTTCATAATAATTCATGCCCTTAAGTTCAAAAGGGGATAGCAGTTGTCAATCATCACGACTAAAACTTCAAAATAATGCTTTAAATGCAGGTGCCAAGTATTGATCCATGGAAAATAAAAGAGTAAGAAGTCTAGAATTTTTCCAATAAAGAGGGGATGTGAAGCATAATGAATATGTTTTGGGTCTTTATAGCACAAGAATGAGAAGACAAAATGATGGTTGGTTATCACTTCAGCATTAGTTGGCCGCCTTAATATTCTTCAAACAATGCACGAAATAGCTGTAAAGATGCTAATGCAGTAATATCAATCATGACATGAAAAGAACATGATCTCTTTATAAGGATATTCCATAAACTCGGCTTACAGTACGAAAGCAAAAGGGAAGACTGTGACAATCAACTCAAGGGACTTCAGACTCCTTCTACTCCATGTCTTTCTACCACCGGATTCTCTTGAGTCCCTGCCTCTGGTTCCCTCGACCTCTTCAATCATCAGATCTCAGTACCTGATGCCTCGACCAACAAACCTGCCTCATGACGCCCTCGCATCATGATCGACGGCAAGCTTCACGCTAGCTCTCTAAACACATGCATAAAAATAGATAAATGCATTTTATGCATACATGCATACATTGCATACTTTTATGTTGTTTATACTTATAGCTGCATGCTCAACCAAGAGCCTCGACACGCGCAGTGGGAGTTCTGCTGCTTTTTACAATTGGCTCACCTCCCAAATTCTTTTCACGAATAAAGAAACAGACAGTAGGCATACATCGCACTACAATCAACTTTAAATAATAAAGTGGGATCAAAGCTCGTCACACGAGGCATTTCAGAATAACTGAGGGTCAATCCTAAAATAGGAAACAATCAAAGAATAACCTGGGGGAAAGCCCAACAACAAAAGTCAATTCAGAGCAAACTGGGACAAGCTCGCAGTAACAAGAGATAAAAAGGTAAACTAGGGGAAAGCCCAGCATGAAAAGCCATTTAGAGTAAGATAGAGCAAGTTCCAAAATGAGCAATAGTTGAAGAATAAACTTGGGCAAAGCCCTCTCCAAAAAAATTAGAACAAAGTCGAGTGAAGACCAGTGATAAGAGGCCAAAGAAAAACATATTGGGGAAAACCCCATAGTAAGAAGAAATCAAAGGAGAGCCTATGAGGAGGAGCAATAAAGAATAATAAACTGGGACAAAGCCCGGAACATGCAACATAAGAAGAATAAAACTGGGGCAAAGCCTAGAAAAGAAAGAAGTTCAGAATGGACTAAGGCAAAGCCAACAATAAGAGTCAAGAGAATGAACCAGGGCAAACCCTATGAGAAGAATGTACAGGAACAAAGAAAAGCAAAGCCCATTAAAAGAGGCTCTAAAATTGAACCCAGAGGCACAAGCCAAACTGCCTCCCCATTGCAAACATAGCAGGTGCAAGGTAAAGAAGCCTCTCTCGATGACAAAATATGATTAAAGACCTCATAGGCAACGGCTACACAAGTAGCCATGAAATAAAATCCTGACTCTCCACCAAAGTAGAGGCATTATCGCTGGGTGCAAAGGGAATCCCTCGACTGTAGGTAAGTTTTCTCAACACTATTTCAATACGAACCCATACTTTCAACCATAAGTCCCATGAGACCGGTCAATTCAATAGTGTCAAAGAGGCGCACCATAAGTCCCCATGAGGCCGGTCGTTTCAGCATTCTCAAGGAGACGCACCATAAGTCCCCATGAGGCCGATCATTTCAACATTCTCAAAGAGGCACATAGTAAGTCCCCATGAGACGAGTCATTTCAGCAATTAGTAGTCTCAAAGAGGCACATCGTAAGTCCCCATGAGGATGGTCAGTTCAGCAATCTCAAAGAGGTGCACCGTAAGTCCCATGAGGCTGGTCATTTCAGCAGTCTCACAGAGGCGAGTCCCCTTGGGCTGGTCAATTAAATCAATCAAGCCGTCTCTAAGAGATGCACTCTAACTACCCCTGGGCTAGTCAACTAAATCAATCAAGTCATCTCAAAGAGACGCACCGTATGTCCTCTTGGCCTCGTCAAATTAAATCAATCAAGTCGTCTAACTGACGCACCTCGCAAAGCGAGGATCTTCAAATTAAGTCGTCTAACTGACGCACCTCACAAAGCGAAGATTTTCGAATCAAGTCATCTAACTGACGCACCTTGCAAATTGAGGATTTTTAAATCAAGTCGTCTAATTGATGCACCTCACAGTGAGGATTTTCAAATCAAGTTATCGAAATGTGGCGCACCGTCCAAAAAGGACAACCTCTGCACAATGAGCATTTCAAAACTTTGTGCTGCCATTTGGCACAATGCACCTTCCAAAAAGGACAACCTCCCTACGGGGAGCATTTCAAAACTTTACCTCATTTTTTGGCGCACTGCACACAAAGTCACCAAATCGTGGCGCATCGTCCAAAAGGACAACCTCCCTACGGGGAGCATTCTAGAATTTACACTACCATTTAGCACACTGCATACGAAGTTACCCAATCATGGCGCATCGTCTGAAAGGACAACATCCCTAAGGGGAGCATTCTAGAATTTCACTACCGTTTGGCGCACCGCACTTTATTTAGGCCATCATCTGACATAAATCATTTAGTTTCATGTTTCAGGTTTACAACATTTAAGCCATCCAAAGTGACGGCTCTCCAAAAGCGGAGTAGCCCAATTCAAGTCGTCAAATTGGGGCGCACCAAATCGACATCCGGAGTGAAACTACTCCAAATCCCTAGCAAAGTTGACACCTTTCAAATCAAGCCGTCCAAAGGATGCAAACCAGGTAAGTATCTTACCACTTACGCATCTACTTTACATTTCGATAAAATCTTGCTTAAAAAGCAAAATACTATCAAAATGGGGGCAAACTATAGACGCTCAATTTTTGCCCCAAAAATAGACTCGATGATGATAGCCTTTATTGCTAAGAAGAGGTTGAAGCATCCAAGGAACTTAATCCGGAAGCAATGATCCGAGTCTAGAAAGTGTAACCCTTAACACCTTCTTCACATTTTTGGAAAAATGGGACACATAAGCGTATCTCGGGTTCATCCAGGACACACCCCGATGTCCTACGGCACTCTGTCCATCGCTCGGACCAATTTCATAAAAATCAGGTCGATTTGCCGGTGGGGCCCATTAGTGATCCTTAGAGGGCCCATCAATGGTGATGACATTTCTCATGGTAGAACGAGTTTGAAATATCCGATTGATTCGATTCTTGAACTAGTAATCCTAGGTTAAGAAACCGAATCCATTGAATCATTTTCACATTTTCGAGGTCCGTGCCAAAATAGGGTCCGAAAACGAGTCTTGGGTGCACACGGGATAAATTTTCATGACTTATGTTGATACACATACCATTTGAAATGATTCTGTGAAAAATCAAAAATCGAGTCGTTTGTGGGGCCTACTAGTAGGGCCCACATGCCATATGGGCGGTGAATAGTGCCAGAACACCAATTTGCCTATAAATTCATCTTTAATTCTAGGGTTAAGGGGTTGGCATCTTTGTTGGTTGGGTAATTGCAAAGACTGAGAGAATTAAGAATAAAAAACACCAAAAACATAAAATCAAACACAAAAATCAAATCAAAAACACAATTTAAAATCAATTTCTTCACAAAAATCTTAGTATTTCTATTAGTTTGTGAGTTTAGAAGCCCGATCATTACAAAGTCAATGTGTTCTAGGATTAGAAACACTTCCAGAAGCAAATCAAACGTACAAACTTGGATCATCTTCAAAAATCAAGTTTTCTTAAGGTGTTCTGCATCAAGCTTCAAGCAAATCAACGATTTTTCTTCAAAACAAGGTAACTGAGAGTCTAAACTTCATCTCTTGTGCATTTCTATTTCATTTTAGGTGTTAAATCATTAGAAATCAAGTTATTTGTGAGAGGAACCCACATAAACTTAATTTCGCTGAAATCTACAGCTTTCTGGCCTGACTTGTCCTAAGCCACTCGCAAGTGGCGCAGGCTACATGCAAGTGGCTCACGCCACATGCAACTGGGTCACGCCACTTGAGCCCAGAAATCTATAGATTTTTAGTTCTTTTACATTTTTGAATTTTCTGAAGTTTATGAACTCTGATTACCTTGATATGTGATGAAAGTCACTTCCAGTGGTGTTAGAACATTGACTTAGAAGTCAAATAACTTAAAAAAACATCAAATCGTGCCTAGATTCTATGATTAAAGTGGGTTAGGCCTAAGAGTTGAAAATCCACATTTGATCCGGATGAGTACGTTAATGATTTTAATGAGTATTTCTTGCTAAAATTTGTGAATTTTGTTCATGCAACAAGATCAACATTGTGATCATGAGCTTGAAATAACATTAAAATTGTTATCTTTTATTTTTTAGCATTTTTCTATGCACATTTATTTAATGTTCTATAATATATATTATATGTTGTTAATCTTACTTACTAACATCTCTAACATTTTTTACTATATATTATTTTCTGCCATTTTGTTATTTTAATGATTTATTGTTTACTTCATGTAATTTATTATATTATTGGACTAATATTTGAATTTTGATGATTTTTTATTAATTCTTGCATAAATCATATTGTATGAATGCTTGAATGTGATATAATTGTTGTTTTTGCTTGATTAATATTCTGAGTTTGATGCTATTTGTATGAATATGGTTTGTAATTTATTATTGAATGGGATTATATTAATGTTTATATAATTTGTTTGAGAATTCTCATTTCAATTGGTTTGTAATAGATTAGTTATAATTTTATGTGAAACAATTTTATTACGGATGATTTGTATTAGTTAGATTGGAATTGGGAATATCTAATGGGATAAATGGGTAGGATGTATTTTAGGAGGTTTGTAATCTTTTCTCCTCCCTCCTTTGTGGATGTTTAATTTTTATGTCAAATGGATGTTTAGATGATAATAATTTATTTGATTGACATTATTTTCAAAAATTGCATAAAATGTTTTACATCTCAAATTAAATTAATACCGCAATTAATAAATAATGAATATTCGGACAACTAGGAGGTCGATTTATACCGGATGGAATGGGTGCCTAACACCTTTCCATCTCTGTACCCAACTCCTGAATCTACTATGTTTAAAACCAAATTAGTTAGTTCCAAAGAATTAATCAATTCGAGATATATTTCCCTAATTTAGTAAAATAGGGTGGCGACTCCAAATAATTTTCAAAATCTTACCAAAGTAAGAAAACCCTTTCTAAGGATTAAAATGGGATTGGATAAAATAATTTCTAAGAATTAAAATGAACCAAGCCCGTTTAATTTGGTTTACTCGAATAACTCTCAGGAAAACCATGAGACGTTGTGCAAAAGCCACGTCATCCTCAACCCAACTGACGTGCATTTCTGTTATTGAATTTGTTTGTGATGAACTGTTAAACATTATGTGATGTAATGAAATTCAA
The DNA here is from genome assembly GCA_948099535.1 of Jatropha multifida. NCBI lineage: Eukaryota > Viridiplantae > Streptophyta > Magnoliopsida > Malpighiales > Euphorbiaceae > Jatropha > Jatropha multifida. Next base: position 11,981 of record CANUEX010000986.1, read on the forward strand.
TTTTGCTTACTTGTTTGATGTTTCTCCTGATATTTATATTCATCAAGTAGATAGACACATGCACTTATTTGGCATTAGTTCATCATACAAGCTTAATTTTAATATAAACATAAAAGAAATCCTTGGAATTTGCTAAATGGGCCCAGCCTGACGTCAAAGTTAAGCATGAAATTTTGAAGTCTACTCACAGAAAAAGTAAAGCTTCGATATGGAGTTGTGCCAGGGATAGGTCCGTACGCTCAATGTGCAATGCCTTGGTATACTGGGTAAGCCCAGGTGACAGAAAAGGATTGTGATCGAAATAGGCTAGAGGGGACTGGCAAATAGATTTCTGCCGATTTTCAAAAGACTATTCTTTATTTCGATCAGCTAGCCAACTTTATTTTGATCAATTGTAGGGTAGCTATGTGTGCATATTACAAAACTCCAACATTTATGGCGAATGATCAATTGCGATTCTTTAATATCTAGCAGTAAATGACCAAAATAAGACATCTTGGATCAGCTACTAGAAATGGCAAATGAGCCTTACAACGGTTGACATTGCAGTTCATAAGTCTCGCAAAAGCAGCTGTACAAGAGAATGTTAAACGATGTGTTGGCAAGAGGTGTATCGATGAAGGAAGCCGACATGATTTTGGAAATCATCTGCACAGAAGTTTGAAGAGTTCATACAAGCAAAGAAGATTCTACACCAGGATTCTTTTAGCTGTCCATAAAGAGAGATAATTTTTCCCTTATGGAAAAGCAATGACGACAGATTGTTTCCGGAAGGTAGGATAGGGGCAATCCTTCTAAGAGTGTTAACACCAAATAGGTAGCTGAGTCCCCTTCGCAGGTTTGAGATCCTTCATCATGTGATGGTGAATAACACCGTTTAGCCTCAATCAAAAGATAAAATGTTGTTAGTGAAATATGGAGTTGAGCAGCATTAATTGGCATTAAGTCATCTACAAGAAAATGGGGCAGCAAAAGAAAAATGCAAAAAAAAAAAAAGAAAAAACAAGAATAGAAAAACAAAAGCAGAAAAGAGGAAAAAAAGAAAAAGAAAGAAAAGAAAAGAGAAAAAGAAGAGGAGAAGAAGAAAATAAAAATGGTTAAGAATCCTTCTGTTTGAGTCATTAAATTGCAACACAAGGTATTAAACCATAGCCAAATATATGAATAGAGCAACACCTTATTTACTGATACATGTTTTAAAAGACTGTAATACCAACCACAGTAGAACTGCAATCCTTATGCATAATGATGGAATCTGAAATTTCGAAACGTTAATGGGCAGAAGAGCATTATCAAGAGCTAGCATTCCTAGGTAGGAAAAGGCAAAGGCTTCATTCCCAGTTCATGGACCAAGTTCATAAGGGGAAGATTAGTAGACACTTCAACAAGCGAGTTTGGATGAAGCCGCCGAAGTTAGGAAATCTGATTCTGAAACAAATGAGGTTGAACGCTTGCGATCCTAGGGGAAATTCAAGCCCAATTGAGAGAGCCCATTCTTGATCAAGAGGATGTCTTCCAAAGGCACAGTGGAGTTATCAGGCGTGGAAGGCAATGAGTTCACTAACCCAAATAGCATGGATAAGCTGAAGAAATAATGTGTAACTCAAAACGTTATGGCCAAGCCCATTAATAAATTCACCTTTTGTGTTCTTATTAACTTTAAAGCATGTCATGTTGAATTCGTGTTAATATGCAAAGGTCGTGAATTTACCTCGATGCAATGGAATAGTAGGGAATATATCAAGCATTTAAAATAAGAAGATGATTCATTCATAAGTGCATACATTCATATAACTGCACTTTTCTAGTACATTTCATCATAAAATAGAATGGGGGCATTTACAAGCCAAATTCTAGCAGAAATCTAGCTGTCAACAAATTAGCCAACTCTGAATTAGCACCGACTCTAGAATAGGCTTGCAACTAGGAACGTTATAACTCAGAAGATGGGTTTCAGGCAGATCAGAGATAGGTACCGTCGCCCGATTGGGCCAAGTGGAAATGAAGTGAGACAAAAATCATCGGGTGATAAGGCCACCTTGGAACCACCTATAATCGAGGACAGTTTGGCGACGACCATATTGTCGTGCAACTCAGCTGGGATAGCAAGCCACCACCATGGTTAGGCCACACAGGGGCAAACAAGGAAGATAAGAAGAGACGGTGAGTCGTCCTAGGTTCCACCATGGACAGGTCCATCTAATTCCTTCAGCAGTGAGATCTTGAAAAATGATAGTCAAATCTTCCAGGGTCACTCTAGTTAAGTGGCATTAATGACGAACATGGACTCGTGGTCCATAATTGGGTACTAAATGGCCCAGTGGTGGAGTAATCACCTGTAACTTCCCAAAAGCCCACAACTGTAGATGCATAAATAAAAAAAGAGAAAAGAAGAAAAAAAGGAAAGCTCGTTAAGTCGAAAACCCACAAAGGAACCTTAAGTAAAAATTAGAGCAAAAAAGAAAAGGCTCGTTACACCAAAAACCCATAAGGGCGGCTTAAGCAAAAGATAGAGCACAAAAGAAAAAGCTCGTTAAGTCGAAAACTAGCAAGTACAGCTTAAGAAAAAGTTAGAGCATCAAAACAAAAAATAATAATAATAAACGAAAAATGCATCTACGTGCAGAAGAAGTGGGCTTCCCATCGAACCTATCACTGAAGTGGGATCTTGGACACGTTCCCCTAGCCAGGTGATTATTTCAAAAAGGACAAGAGGAAACAGCATACAATGCTAGCCATCTATTGGATTATAGGCACCAATCTAAGGTTGTCGTATTCGTCAACACTACTGAGTAATAAGTATTGACTGATAACACAAAAACAGACAAGTGGAGGCCAAAACGGGCTAGCACGGTCCATGGTCATTGTGCGGTTAACAAGAGGTTGCAAGGGCATGACATCGACTCTAGGCTCATATGCTGGAAGTTCATAAGCTGAGAGGCCAAGAATAGCATGGACTTGCAAGGCAAGGTCTATATTCAACTGGGGCAAAGCCGGGATCTCTCCAACTTCTAGGCATTTGCCCGAAATAATGCTAAATTCTTCAAACAGAGGACAAATCTTAAAGTCATTACGGTGAAATAGATTGTCATAAGGATCAAAGTGGCTGATCAGCCATTGCACCAATACGGGTTGGATCCGAGTATTTCAATAATAACTTGGGCCCTTGAGTTCAACAGGGAATAGCAACTCCGAATCATCACAGCTAAAACTTCAGAACAATGCTTCAAATGCAGATGCTAGGGATCAATCCATGAAAAATGAAAAGGTTAGAATCTTGGAATTTTCGCTCTGAGAGAGGGGTTGTGAAGCACAACGAATATGTCATGGGTCTTTATAGTGCAAGAATGATAGGATAAGATGATGGCTGACAGTCACTTCAATTTTAGCTAGCTACCAATTCAATCATGATTTCTTCAAATAATGTAATAAACAACTGTAAAGGTGCTAATTCAATCATTTCAATCATGACATGAAAAGAAGATTATCTCTTTACAAGGATATTCCCCAAACTAAGCCTACGGCACGAAAGCATATGGGAAGATTATAACAATCAACTCAAGGAACATCGAACTCCATTTCCTTCTATCGACGGACTCCCTTGAGTCCTCACTGCTGGTTTTCTCTACCTCTTCAATTATCAGATGTCAGCGCCTGACAACTCGACCAATGCACCCACCTCATGATGCTCCTGCATTGCGACCAACGACAGGTTTCACGCCAATTCTCTACACGCATGCATAAGGATAGATAAATGCATTTCATGCATACATGACATATACATTGCATATTTTTTTGTCATTATTCTCACAAACGTGTGCTCAATCAAGAGCCTCGCCACCTCTAAATGAATTTGTTTTGCTTCTTACAATTGGCCCAGCTCTCGAATTCCTTTACATGAATAAGGGAAGGACAATAGGCATACGTTACACTACAATCAACTTCAAAGGATAAAGTGGGACCAGAGCTTGCCACAAGAAGCAAGAAAACTGGGGCAAGGCCCACAACAAAAGGCAATTCAGAGCAAACTGGGGCAAGCCCACAACAACAAAAGATGGAAAATTAAATTGGGCCAAGGCCAATAATGAAAAGTAGTTTAGAGAAAGCTCCAATTCAAAGCAACAGTTGAAGAATAAACTGGGGCAAAGCTAGCAACAAAAATTAGAACAAAGTCGAGCGAAAAACCAGCAACAAGAGTCCATATAATGAAAAATCGGGGCAAGCCCCACCGTAAGAAGAAAGTGGAGAAGAGCCTGTGAGGAGGAACAATCAAAAGCAACTGGGGCAAGCCCACAACAAGACAGAATCAGAAGAATAGATTGGATCAAACCCCACAACAAGCATCAATTTAGGATAAACTAGGGCAAAGCCCACAACATAAAGGTTTAAAATAGACTAAGGTAAAACCAACAATAAGAACCAGAAGAATGAACTGGGGCAAACCCACAAGAAGGATATCCAAGAATGAACTAAGGTAGAGCCCATTAAAAGAAGCTCCAAGAACGACCCCAGAGGTACGAGCCAAATGCCTCCCCATGGAAAACATAGCAAGCACCAAGTAAAGAAGTCTCTCCCAATGATAGAATATGAGTGAAGACTTCATAGGCGAGGGGTACACAAATAACCAAGAAATAAAGTCTTGACTCGCAACAAAAGTAGAGGCATCATTATTAGCCGTAGATAGAATCCCTCGGTCACCAGGTAAGTTTTTCTTACTTTTATTTCAATACGAATCCCATGCGTTCAACACATAGTCACACACTACTCAATTAAGCCATCCTGTGTGGCGCACTATAAGCCCCTATGAGGTTGGTCAATCAAGATGTCCCGTGTGGCACGCTGTCAATCCCTGTGAGGCTGTTCAATTAAGTCGTCCTATGTGGCACGCCGTAAGTCCCTATGAGGCTAGTCAATTAAGTCATCTAGCGTGACGCGCCTTGTGCAATGAGGATTTTCAACTAAGTCGTCTAGCATGATATGCTTTGCGCAGTGAGAATTTCCAATCAAGTCGCCTAGCTTGAAGTGCCTCGTGCAGCGAGAATTCTGAACCAAGTCATTTAGCGTGACACGCCTCACGCAACGAGGATTATCAACCAAGTTGTCTAGCGTGATGTGCCTCACGTAGTGAGGATTTTCAGTCAAGTCATCCAACATGACACGCCTCACACAACGAGGATTTTCATTCAAGTCGTCTAGTGTGAGGCACCTCACATAGCGAGGATTTTCAACTAAGCCGGCTAGCATGAGGCATCTCACACAATGAGGATTTTCAATCAAGTCGTCCAGCGTGACGCGCCTCGCACATCAAGGATTTTAAACTAAGCTATCCAGCATGGCGCGCCTCACGTAGTGAGGATTTTCAACCAAGTTGTCCGGCGTGACGCACCTCGCGCAGCAAGAATCCTCAGTCAAGTCGTCCAATGTGACACACCTTACGTAGTGGAGATTTTCAATCAAGTCGTCCAGCATGACACACCTCACGCAGTAAAGATTGTCCAATCCAGTCGTCCAACGTGACGCACCTCCTTGAGTGGAACATTTCAAAATTTGGTCGATCGCAACATCGTACCCATTCATCTGTTGAAGTCGTCCATGTGATGCATCCCTGTAGCCACCTGTATGGCATATTTCATTTCACTTTCCATTGTCCAAAAGGATAACTTGTAAAAGAGGAGCATCATCAAATCACTAATAAAGTTGGCACACCATAATCACACAAGTTATTCGAAGAATGAACTAGGTAAGTATGATTATTATTTACGCGTCTTCTTTACACTTTAATAAAATATTGCTTGAAAAGAAAAATATTATCAAAATGGGGACAAACTGTAGATGCTTAATTTTTGCCCTAAAAGTAGACTCAATGATGATAATCTGTTCTACTAAGGAAGAGGATGAAGCACCAGAAGAACTTGATTCCGAAGATATGATCCGAGTGTAGGAAGTGCAACCCTTAGCACCTTTTTTCACATTTTTGGCAAAACGACACCTATAAGCGCATCTCGAGTTCGCCCGAGATGTGCCTCAATGTCCTATAGCACTCTATACATCACCCAAACCAATTTCATGAATATCATATCGGTTCACTAGTGGGGCCCACAATGGCCCTAGTGGGGTCCATTTGTAGGGCCCATCAATGATCCTTAAGGGACCCTTCAGTGGTGATGAATTTTCTTACAGTAGAATGAGTTCAGAACATTCGATTGATTTGATTCTTGAACTAGTAATCCTAGGGTAAGAAATCGGATCCATCGAATCATTTTCATGTTTTCGAGGTTCGTATCAAAATAGGGTTTGAAAACGCATCCCAAGTGCATACGAGATAAATTTTCATGACTTATGTTGATGCACATACCATATGAACTGATTTCATGAAAAATAAAAAATCGAATCGTTTGTGGGGCCCACCAGTGGAACCTACGTGTGGAACCCACATGTCACATAAATAGTGAATAGTGCCAGAATACCCATTTGCCTATAAATTTATCTCTAACTCTAGGGTTAAGGGGTTGGCATGCTTTTGGTTAGGCAATTGCAATTTTGAGAGAAAATCAACAACAAAAACACAAAAACAATAAAATCAAACACAAAAATCAAATCAAAAATCAATTTCTTCACAAAAAATCTTAGGATTTTTATTAGTTTTATGAGTTTAGAGGTGTGATCAATTGGTAGTTAGTGTGTTCTAGGATTACAAAAACTTTCAGAAGCGAATCAAACATACAAATTTGGATCATCTTCAAATATCAAGTGTTCTTAAGGTGTTCTTCATCAACTTCAAGCAAATCAATGATTTTTCATCAAAACCAGGTAAACTAAGAGTCTATACTTCATCTCTTTTGTATTTCTATTTTATTTTGGTGCTAAATCATCAAAATTTGAGTTGTTTGTTTAAGGAACCCATAAAAACTTAATTTTGCTGAAATTTCAGCTTTCTAGGCTGACTTGGCACCAACCATTCGCAAGTGGCGCACGCCCTTAGCAAGTGGTGCACGCCACATGCAAATGCCACACGCCACAAGAAAATGGTGCATGCCACTTGAGCCTAGAAATCTGCAGATTTCTAGTTTTTTTACATTTTTGGTTTTCTGATATTTATGAACTCCGGTTACCTTGGTATGGGACGAAAGTTACTTTCAGTGGTGTGAGAACATTAATTCAAAATCCAAATAACTTAAACAACACCAAATCGTTCCTAGATTCTGAGATTGAAGTGGGTTAGGCCTAAGGGTTGAAAATCCACGTTTGATCCGGATGAGTACATTAATGATTTTAATGTTATTTCTTGCAATGATTTGTGAATTTTATTCATCTAACAAGGTGAACATTGTGATCATGAGTTTGAAATAATATTAAAATTATTATAATTTATTTTCTAGCATTTATTTTATGCACATTTAATTATTGTTATATATATATGTACATTATATATTGTTTATCTTTCTCATTAGCAACTCTAACATTTCTGACATTAATTTATATTCTGTCATTTTATTATTTGTTATTTATTTTGATTAATTTATTTTATTGTTGAACTAATATTTGCATTTTGACGATTTTTAGTTAATTCTTGCATCCATCATGTTGTTTGAATATTTGAATATGATATAATTACTGTTTTGCTTGTCTAATTTTCTGAGTTTGATGAATATAGTTTGTAATTTATTAATAATTGGGGTTTCTAATATTATTTATGTAATTTATGGAGAATTCAAATGAATTCTCATTTAAATGGGTTTGTAATAATTTTAAGTCTATTAATTTGTATTGATTAAAGAAATTGAGAATTAATGGATAGAATGTATTTTAGGATGTTGTAATTCTTTTCTCCTCCCTCTTTCTATGTGGATAATTAATTTTCATATTTGATGTATGATTTAGAATGCGATAATTTGCTTGAATGACATCGTCTTCAAAATTGCATAAAATGTTTTACATCTCAATTTAATTTAATACCACAATTAATAAATAAATGAATATATAGACAACTAGGAGCCCGATTTATATCAAGTGGAATGGGTACCTAACACCTTCCCATCTCCATACCCAACTCCCGAACTCACTCTGGTTAAAACCAAATTAATTAGTTCCAAATAATTAATTAATTTGAGATATTTTTTTCAAATTTAGTAAAATAGGGTACCAACTCCAAACAATTTTCAAAACCTTACCAAAGTAAAGAAATCCTTTCTAAGGATTAAAATGGGATTGGACAAAATAAATTTTATTGAATAAAATAAATCAAGCCCATTTAATTCGGTTTACTCGAGACACTCTTAGGAAAACCATGAGACACAGTACGAAAGCCACGTCGTCCTCACATGCAAAATGGATAAGCCATCTGATATCCAGCTGACCTAACTAGGAACTAGCTAATCTCATACCAGTCACACCTCCACAAAAATCGATCTAGCCTCAGCGCCAACAACCACTGCAGCCACTCATCCTTTGACCCATATATCACCACAACTCATCTATATCGATACTGTGATGGCTCATATGGACGACGTCATGGTGGCTCCGCTAGCCTCAAATGATCCCTTAACCAAACCTATAAGGCTAGACATTGCTCTGTGACATAGAAAAGAAAAAGGCATCTATTTGCAATATCCCCTTACTCGAACAGATTTAGCTATAACATAACCACAATAGTTTAAGTCTCTTCCCAAAGCATGCAAGACCAAACATTGCCCCCACTGCTCAGACCCTTAGACAAGCATTCATATGCAACCAAAGACTAAGTCTTTCCTCAAAAAGCATATGACATCCCGACCAAGCAAAGCAATTCTAAGAGGGCGGGTAGAGAGAGTTCCTGGCGAGCTTCTAGGATGACAGGCTAGCTAGGGGAGTGGAATGCAGGACACAGGCATGAATCGGATCATATATCAAAACAGGGTAACTAATCATCAGAGGCGCCTTTTAGTGGAATGGCAGGAGAGTTGGAAGAACTCTAAGGTTAAGCGTGCTCGCTTGATAGAAATCCAAGGATGGGTAACCTCCAGGTAATGCTCGACCATAAGTGAAAATGGATAAGGGTCAATAATAAATATCAATATTCAGGTTAAAAGATAAATACGGAGGGAGAAAGGGAATTTACAAGTACGTCAGCGGGATACATCGGCCAACCGTCAAGCACCTCCTCCGGCAATATGTAATAAGTGGTCCTTCTTGAGTCAAAATAGGGGACTCTCTCCTGCGATTCTGGCCTTAAACAAAGAGGAATGTTGCTAAATTGAGAACCCCCAAAGGTAAGGGTATGACCAGTTGAGGACAATCCTCCACCTGTGGAGGTGCCAGTGAAAGCCAAAGTGTGACCAGTCGAGCTGAATCCATCTCCCATACCCTCCACCATGTTAAAAATGACTTCTAGGCCTATTTCAAATTCAAAGTCTTCTATGGGTTCTACACAGCCACCTTGCCTCTGAGAGGATGATCTAGTCCTCATGTCCGAAGATTTATTCAAAGGAGACTTAACCCAAGGAGCTAATGTGGCTGCAACCCAATCAACATAGGTGTCCCTGGCAAGCAAGAAAGACTTTATCGGCTCTCCCAATTCCTTCTTGTCTTAATTCTCTCTGCCAATGCCATCCAACATGTCCAAAAAGGGTTGGCCGAAATTTGATACGGACCCATAAACTAATGGTAGACCCGCTCACCTAAGTAGTACCACCTAATTGACCCACACCTCAAAAGGACTTGGTTGTGCGTCATAGTCCAGGCTCGCTATAAGTTTCCTTACAAAGGAGTGTCTAGGACACGCTAAGATATGCGAATCCTTACTTACAAAGAGAAGACACCCCCAGATGTTAAAATTCAAACCTCAGTTCAAAAAAAAGATGTGTGAGCCACTTAGCACATACCTGAGCTATGGATAGCTCATTGAATCTCCTCCTTAGAGCCAAATGATCCTCTATGGTATGCTACCCTATCAAAGCTGGCCTAAAGCGGCGCATCACCAAAATCTCTAAAGGCACATCCTGAGTCAACACAGGAGTGATGAAAGGAAAAAGAAAGAAAGCCTAGGCCTGCAAAATAAGAGTCGGGTTCAACATGAAATCAGTAAATTTCAAAGAATATGCAAGCAGAAAGTGATTCAAGAAAAATGTACCTCCCAGATATACGCGGTACCTCCCAACCCAGTTCGACCACGATAGTTATATCTGCTCATGTCATTGTACATTGTTGCCATAAAAGCGTCGCCCCAGTCATACTCTGTAAGAAAACTCAAGTTCGCCAGGGATACCACGAAGGAAAGATTTATGTGATCTGCCCAGTCATGCACAGTCATGCATCCCAAGATAAGAAGGAGGGAAGCACGGGTCAGTCAATCAGTATTGGCTCTCTCCTCGCCTTCTCGACTTTGCTCTCTCAATTGGTCACATAAAGTACTATGACGCTATGACCCACCAGCACCAAGCTATAGAGTAAAACCTAGCAAATCTGTGAAATGCTCAAGCGACAGCATGCATGAATCTATGTCCAGTGGGCGAGAGACAAAACATGTCCCTATTAGAACAACAAATTCAAAAGGTGTAAGGGTCCACTCTCCAATAGTCGTATGGAAGGTATTAGTGGTTTCCCACCACCTCTCTGCCAGCACCCTCCATAGGGGGAAGTAGGCATGGACACTCTCCATCGTCACAATGTACTGCAAACCAGTAGGGGCTATCATCTTAGTGACAACAGGGTACATCTACATAATCCTTGCCACCACACTAAGGTCCCCTCATACACCTCTGGAGTGGGCTCTCACCTGTTAGGTATTCGCATAGACACACAAAAGCACAGATATCAATCCAAGTTAAAATTTCTATATTCCTATCTAGCTAATGTACTGATAGGCACCGCAGTGCAAAAATGTTATGAGCAGCAAAAATAACATCACATGTAGCAACTACCAGGGCATTCAAGCCATTAATAGGATTTTTAGACCAACTACGAGGGTATTCATGCCATTAGTAGGGTTTTCAGACCAACTACAAAGGTATTGAGGACATTAACAGGTTTTTATATCAACCACTAGGGTTTTCACACTCATATTAGGGTATTTAGACCCATCAAACTCCTCTCAGGACCAATCACAGGGTTATAGGAAGTCAAAACCCCAATTTGAGCCAAAATAAGCTACAAGGGAAATACTGTGATTTTTTTCGAGCAATCAAGGACCACACGGTAAAGTACAATTGGACTCTGATTGGGACCACCTATATGGTCTAAGGAGGCTATGTCTTCAATCAGAGACAAAATCAAACCTAAAATCTAAACTGAAAAGATATCAGGATAAAAGTGCAATAAGATGCAAGTACAAGCATAAATCAAAAAAACTATCGTGCCTCGCCTAACGACCAAAAGATGAGATTCTCGATCCTTTAGGATAAAGTCAGCACTGCCTGAAGTTGTCAACAAATAGCGCCTCAATTGTTGAGCCATCTTTTTTAGAAAGCAAAGATCTTCAAAGACTTTTAGTAAAGGGAGAAGGAGAGCAAATGAGGAGGTGTGACAAATGAGCTCACCGCCCTCCCCAATTTATAGAAAATATGGAGGATAGGCCTTACCCTTGCCCGAAAGAACAAACTTTTCGGGACACATCCGAAATCCAATCAACTAACGGTCATAATCAAAATGTCCATAACAAAATTTCAAATTTAGCTATACATTTTGATCTGATAAACAACTATAGAAAAGCCCTAGGAAACCAGATAGACTGGATGGGCTCCAAAAAAAATTTCTAAAAATCAGGCAAAATTCACGCAAAATGTTCTAGACATCACCACAAACCTTCAAGTATGGTTTTTAGATCAAATTCACTTTTAAAAGTCCAAAAATTGGGGTCTGATAGATTGAACCTTGATCAGTTATAATCTCTCAAAGGGGGCAAATTGTTGACCGTGATTTCAGCTCCAGGCTCTAAGAAATTCCACTATGGTTCTTGATGGGTGTCGAGACCACAAAAAATAATTCCTAATTTCTTAATCTAGATAAATTATAGATAAGGAGAGAACGGTCGAACCCTAGAGACTAACAAAACCTGATTTTTAAATTGAAACTAGTTTATAAAATAAATAAATAAAAGGGGGGTTTTGATCAAATAGCAATTGAGAAATAACTAAGTAAACAGAGAATGATAAATTAAATAATTAAAAACCAATAGAGGAAACGATTCAGCCAAGGTTGTTTCATAGCACAGGATTCTCTTGACCGATCATTGATACAAAGATAATTCTAAAAATTAAAAGACTGACAGGTTATAATCTTTGGATAAGCGCCTCTAAAAAATCTTTTCGTAGTATTAGATTAAACAGACAAAGTGCAAGAATAATTCCTAGTTAGTGAACAACCTTAAACAAGCGATAGAATTTAATTCATTAATAGCAGTACAAATTAGAAAGACCCTGCCCTATTTAACAAACTCACAAGCACAGTTCATTTAAAATAGATTGTGGATTTCCATAATATAATTTGAAGGCCTAGTCACAATCAAATTATATTATTTGCTACTTGTTCAATTCAGTTAGACAATACAAATTTCAACATTATTGATAGTTATATGCTTTCCTATTAGATTGAACAATGGGCCCTTATTGAATAAACAACAAGAATAATAGAGATGGGAATTCTCATAAATTCAGAAAACACACAAAAGTCAATCAAATTTAAAAAATATACTTATTGCATTTAGATCTCACAATCGTGAAAAATCCCTACTTAAAATCAATCCTTGGCTGAATATATTAAGCTTAGCTACTTATGGCTATGATGTAACACCTTGACTCTAACCACCAGAGAAATTGTTTGCTTTGGATCAAGCCGATTCCATCCTGCACTAGATTGGCAAGACCCACACGGTTGTGTCCCGTAGATGAAATGGGAACTTCCCAGGAGGTCACCCATCCTAGGATTTCTATCAAGCGAGCATGCTTAACCTTAGAATTCTTCTAACTCTCTAGTCATTCCACCAAAAGGCGCTTTTGATGATTAGTTACCCCCTTTTCAATATATGACCCGATTCTTTCCTATGTCTCGCATTCTACTACCCTAGTTAGTCTACCATCCTAAAAGCTCGCCAAGAACCCTCTCTACCCGCCCTCTTAGAATTGCTTTACCGGGTCGAGATGTCACATGTGAAGAACACGAAAAAAATAAAATAGATCTATTGTTTTTATTCTAAGTGTAGTAATGGAAAATGAAGAGGAAGAGATCCCCTTTTACAATCCTTTAAATGCTATATAAAGAAGAGAAAGGAAATCCCTAAAATTAAATAATATCTTTTAAAAATCTAAAATATTTAATTAAGTATTTGTTCCAAATCCGATTATAATTACCCGTTTAAAAACTCGAACCCGTTTAAAAACCCATTAAGCATTAAAAATATTTTTTATTTTAACTTAATAAAAAATATAATATAAATATTAAATAATTATAGAATTAATTATAATTAAAAAAGTGTGTACATATAATTTTTTATTTAAAAAATAATTATTTTAAATATTTTTAAATATTTATTAAACGGATAATAGGTAGCGAATACACGCATCCTTGAATCCAAATCCGATGTTAACTCACTATGGATAGTAAAAATACTACCCGAACCCACTAAAATTAGATCGGATCAAATCAGGTACCTATCGGGTTAAATTGTCATCCCTAATTGTAACAGGGTTACTTTGAATCAACCTTATAAAGTCAATTGTGGAAATTGTTGATGAAACCAGAATCTCAATCATTACCTTGAGTAAAGACTCTCAGTGCTTTTTAGATGAGACGAGCAGATCCCACATGCTCACATTTGGCATGAGTTCTTTTGTGTTAAACTTCCTTGTCATTTTCCTGTCTTGCTTTGATCATGTTTGGCTAGTAGACTTGACCACTATAGGTCATATTATTCACTTCCTTTGCTTCCTCTTCTTCCTCTACTCCACATGTCGAGAGTAATAGGATTCACCAACATGTCTTTGCTTTCCACCTACACATCATCAAGGTTCATCCACTCTTTATCACTATCCTCCTAGACATTTAGGACCAATATGAAAACATATTCCAACAACTGCTCTCTTTCTCTTTCTTCCTCTTTTGCCTCAAACTCAGCCACCACCTCCTCGGGAATCTTGCCACACTCGACCACATAAAAGAGTTTTGGAGGTGGCACATTTTGAAAATTTGGCAATAGATTAGTCTGTGTGCTAGGTCTCGACTTCTTAGGATTTATGACTTTGCTTTCATCAATCAAATTCTGAATTTTGTACCTCAACTTTAATCACTAGTCGATGATATGACCATTCCTTTGATGAAATTTGCAAAATGCATTCTGGTTGAAGTTCTTAGGTTAACGGCTAGGAGGTGGTCTTAATACTAGCAGCTGTAATAAACCCATGGATTTGACTTTCTCAAACACCTTATATAAGAGAGCACCAAAGTTAGAAAACCTGTTAGGTTGCATGCTTGTAGCCCTCAGATCCAAAGTAGCCATAATAGTGGTCTTGTTTGAGTTGGTAACCTTCCTAGAAGAACTAGAACCTTGAAAACTGGGTCTATTGAAATTCCCAAAATGATGCCCATATTTTTTGTCCTCTAATAGCTTGTCTTCAATTGCAGTTCTCGCTTCATAAACTTGTGAGAACTTAGTCGATGGCGTATAGTACATATTCTCTTTAAAAGCTAGCAAGGTGCCCTTTTTTCAAAATCTTGATTTGCTCCTTAGTGTTGGGTCTATTCTTCATTTGAGTGACTTTGGCTCTTCATCTAACCATATAATCAAAAAAGGTCTCATCACTCTTCCGCACTATAGTCTCAAGATCCTTCAGGTTGACACTCATCTAGAGATTGTAAGCGTATTCTTTCAAAAATACAGTAGTAAGCTCATTCTAATCTCTTCTTACTTTCTTCTCAAAGTTATAATACCACATCTGAGCTTATCCTATTAGAGACATGGGAAACATTCTAAAGATTTCTTTTGACGACAGACCTGCCAACTCCTTAACTGCCTTGTACTACATGACGTGAACTTTGGTGCCATCATACTTAAAGACCTTAGGCATCTTATAGGTCAATGGAATAGTAATTTTCAGCTCAAGCTCTTTCTCTTCATCATCATCGATGTCTAAATACTGATCCATCCCTTTAGATTTCATAAAGTCATGGAGCTTCTCAATCTTCTTGTCCATCTTCACAAGTTTCTCAAAAGGGATAACCTCATATTCGAGTTTCTTGTTAGTCACTTTCTTAGCAAAGAACTTCTCGTCTTACCATGTTTCATCAACTTGTTCTTTCTTTTTCGATTATCCCCTATTCTCCTCATCCTCCACAATAACGTGGTCTTTCCCGTTATCAGATCGGAGGAGTTTCTCTAAGCTGGCAGCAACCAACTTTTCGACCCTCTTATCTATTTTGGAAGCAAGAACATTGTTGTCACCCATTTTCTCGATAGATGAAGAAGTAGAAGTGGAAGTAGAAACAGTGGTAGAAGTTGGAAAAACAACTTGCAATGGTGAGTCCTCTATACCAAATGAGCCCAAAGGACTAATAGAATTCTATTCAGGATGATTGGAAAGGATTGAAGGTTCTTTGATTCTAACCATCAGCTATCCATCCTCAACCAATTGACGTCTTGAGGTGCCTTATCTTTCTTCGGTGCTATCTTGATTGTTAAAAAAAAGGTTAAAAAGTCATGACATTATGCATGAATGCAGGAATATGGACATTTCATATAAAATACGATCGCATAACACGACATCGTGAATGCAACTGATGTTATATTCTATCATAACCCGATTAGGACTCTTCAAAATGAAGATTCGAGAAAGGCTCCTGAGATATAAGAGAATCAAAACGCGCCTTATTTTATAGCCAAATATTTAGAATGTCTTTCTTCTTTTCTTTTTTTGTTTAATTTTATATCCCTTTATTTTTTAGATGAAGTTTGAGGATGGTCATATACAGTAAAGATCTTCTCTCTTTTGATTCTTTTTTCTTGATTTTTTTCCTTTTTTTAAAGACATTAAAAATATTTGGTTGAAAATAGATATACTTTCATCTATTACTTCTAAAAGTTGAATTTTTACAATAATTCTGAGGCCCTAACAAGATATTTATAATATTTAGGAACTCAAAACCTAAGACCTTTGATATGGTCTAGCATCCTCTAAGGGAAGTGTCCAATTTCCACAAGGTGGTTCGCGATGTTGCCAATGAGAGTGAAATGTACCTCCACACCTTGGAAGAGAATCCTAGCTTCCAGTTGTGCTTAGTTGTTTTCGAGCAAGAATTGATGAGCCTCTTCTAGGGGATCTTCATACGTCGATGTTGGACCAGAGGAGCTTCCTTCTTACGCACTTAAGCTTTGGCCTTAATATCAATATTAGAAAGAGCCCTCTTGGCTCGCTTTGATTCAAGCACTACTCTTAAGTCTCTCCCTCTTCGACGTTTCAAATGACGAGAATGAGACATAACAAAATATTCTTGTCACACCCCAAAAATAGATATACGACTATCTTAGGGTCTAGATAGGTTTAAGGCCACCGACTACTGCATAGAACCCATATATGATTCTATCTTATTATAAATCAGTAATTTTCTTAATACTTAATACTTCATACTTAGGTGGGCTAAAAGTTTTTCACTGTTGTTCAACTAATTTTTCAGGATATTTTTTTTAAAAAAAATACAATCTTAAATAATCAAACTTACTCTCGTACAATTCTTTTAATATTGAACTTTATATTCATACCCAGCTATTAACCTTTATATATATATATATATATATATATGGAGTAACTAAAGTTATCCACTCAATACATAAATTACTCATAAATTTCAACACATATTTACATTGCTCTCTTGCTTATTGCTAAAATAAAAAAACCAAGAACCTATCAAACTGAATTACTTCTACTTGAAATATAGACGCTTTGATGAGACGTCAACTTAGTGAGGATATAGTGCCCCTTAATTGACATAAACATTTTAAACATTTCATGGCTTACAAATCAATTATTACAATTTAGAATGTAGTTAAGGCTTATTACAGATCTACTTGAATTAAACAAAATTTATAATAATCCGACTTCTTATTGTATCAACTCATATAACAAATAATCACTTAAAAGTACTGACAAAAACATATTACTGTAAACATTTTAGTACTATCTCTTCTCATATAGATATCTCAGATAATTCAAATAATTCGACTAATGATAAAATTTCATAAAATCACAATTTATCCCAAAATCATTATTTTCACTTAGACAGTACTGAAGAAGACATATTGCTATTTACATTTCAGCATTATCTCACAATTTACAATTTTCGGGGCAATAAATTTTTCTTTTATTTGCATTCACTTTCATTTTTATGCATATAGCCTGATGGTATAACCCACATCAGGGTTCAATTCTATCATTAGCCCAAATAATAGCATAGCATAATCAAAATCGAACGCAATAATTAATAAGATTCTCATATTTATAATTTCATATCTCAATTTTAATAATTTCAAGATCAATAAAAGTAAGTGACTGAATAAATTCTTTCAAATATTCTACTGATCATAGATTGAATCAAACAATTTAAACACACACAAAAAGGGGTTAAACATCATAACTCACCTTGATTTCGAGTATCCAAGTCCTTTTAATCATTTATAATTTCAAAATGATTTGTAATAATCTTTGACCTATATTCATATTTAAACACATATTGTACTTCTAGTTTGTTTCTAGCTCTTTATTGACATTCAAGGTTCTTTAATATTTTTATTCATTAAAATTAAAATCTAAACTTTTGAGGACAGAAATTATACTTATTAAGTTTTATGTTCAATCACTATATACTTATTTTCATTGTTAATTCACTTATGTTTTAATATTTAGTGCAAGTTTAGTGAAACACAGAATTTTCTGCACATGAGCAATCTGTGTTTATTTAATTGAGTACTTATCTTCTTATGTGCATTTATTTCAAAATTTTGCCAAGTGGTTCTCAACATCTTAAGGCACTTTCATATGAAATTTCATGAATTTTGGAGTTGCTTAACCTATTCAAAATAAAGTAATTACAAAACCAAAATTTTCAGCTTTTTTATACTGAATAGTCGTCTTTATTTTATTAATATTTTCAATTTCCCTAATCATTTAGACTTTTTCTTTTTACACAATCTTCCTAACATCTTAAGCTACATTTTAGTAAAATTTCATAATTTTTTAAGAGACAATTATAATTATACCCTTGTATTTTAACTAATTAAATACTCTATCCTTGTATTTTAGAAAATACACTATTATGAACACATAGTTTAGGTCCATTATACCGATATGTATTTCCATCCAATTTTTACATTTTTAAATGTTAAAGCCCTATGAAATAATAGTGTTAACCCTAAATAAAAAAATACCTCAATTGGGAAGGGAAAATGGCAACACAAACTGCCTCTCACCATTGTCAATCGTTTTGAAAGAAAAAAGAAAAATTAGAAAGAAAAATTAGAAAAAAAAATGCAAGAAATTTGCATGGATTAAAGGAAGTAGTTGATAGAGAAAGGGGCATTCTTGATATATATTTCATTCTCTCTAATTAAACAGTCAAATATTTTAGTAAATTACTCTTTGAAAATGAAAGAAATGAACGGAAGCACATATTATTACAATGAACATAAACTATGGATGTATAATAATGTATTTTCTAAAATACAAGAATATAGTAGTTAATTTGGTTAAAACATAAAGGTACGATTATAATTTTTCCTTTTTGGAATTCATTTACATGGTAAAATAGTCTAAACAATGTAGTGAAATCTGTTAAGAGTATTACAATGAGCAACATATTTTCACTTAGTTATAAATCTTTTTTCTTTAATCTCATGGACTTCTCCTTTTAACACAACCTTGCCAACATGCCATACTAGCTCTCTGTTAAATTTCATTAATTTTAAAGTTTGTTTACATATTTATTTGAACATAATACAGTGACTAATTTTTAGTAGTTTCATTGAGATAATTTTAGAAAAGTAAAATTTTCTATCTTTTACACGTTTAACTCTTTTTTATTCCAACCAATTTCTAACATCTTAAATAATTATTAACATATTGTAAAGATAAATTTTAAGTTTTGGTTGATCAAAATAAAGATTTAAATTTAGAAATATAATTGAAAATCTAAGGCAAAATTTTTGAATTTCATATATTTCTTTGCTCCCTTTTATTTTCTGTTCCTTCCTAACACTTGTTGGTTTAATCACTTTTTGGAACACCTATAGATTTCTAATATTTTGTAGTAAATAAACTTAAACAAGTAGGATATTTATAGAAAAATAAATGAAATGGGAAAGCTATGGTTGAAAATGGAGGTGCGAATAATTGAAAAGGTGGTGTCTTCTTTAGTGCACTTGTCGCTTTTTTTTTTATTTAGAGAATAAATCACTTGATAATTTATGGTGAATGAACTCTAGCAATTGCTAGAATGATAAGAAAAATGTAAAAGGAAGAAACCATCAATGAAAATGAATATTTGAGTAAGTAAAAGGTTATTTCTTTTCTAGTGCACTTATCTCCCTTTCGTTAATTTAAAAGGATGAATCACTTGATATCTTCGAGGAAATGTTAGAATGACTGAAAGATGAAAATGAAATTGAAAAGTTACGATTGAAAATGAAGAAGTAAACAGATGAACTTCTCTAATATACTTGTCTCTCATTCCTTAATTTGAAAGGATGGATGATGTATTGTATTATGTAAATAATAAGTTGCCACTTGTAAGAATGAAATTTCTCTTTTATCCCCTTTAGTTACTTTGATTAAGTAGTAGTCTAAATATCCTTAGTCATTTCATATCTTTATTACTTAGGCTCATTTCATTTAGAGTTTTATTCTTTTAATTCTTAAATTTTTTTATTTTATTAGATTAAGATATATGTACATATTTTTATGTATTTATATTATTATACCTTACCTATTTTTAGGATTTTCCATATTCGTATAATACTTTCTTTGCATTTAGAGTGTTACATCAACCAATAATTATTAACAATAATCAATCAAATACTAGTTAATTGTTCAATAATTAGAAAGAGTCAAACTAAAAACTGTTAAATGAAAACTCTTAGTATTGTTTCAAAAAATCCGGGTATTACAATTTCCACACCTGAAATTCTAAGTATTGTTGCTTAATCGTTGAATGCATGAACTTGGTTGGACTGATAATTGTTGTTCGGATTTTGGAATAGATAAACAGAGTGAGAAGTGAGGGATTTAGCAGCTTGATGTTTGATAATGTCAATATTACTGGTGGCAACCATCGAGTTGACTCAGAGAGTCATCAACGAGTTGCTTTGAACAAGCTATAGCTATTAAAGAGAGATAGTAGTGAATAAAGTTAAAATGAAAAGAATGCTTTGCTGTAAAAAGATTATTCAAAAAACTTTTGTAATTTATAAATAGCATTTTAAAAATTTTTTTATTCTAAATTCGAACAATGGCTGATAAAAGTTCCAAGGAGAGCAATACTCAGTGCGTAGAATGGATTATCCAAACCACTAGGCTGCTGCTTATTTTCTTTTCGAACTTTCCTCAGCCATTGTCTAAATTTTTTAGTGCCAAGCCCCCTTCGTACTGTCATTGCGTGCAAAATTGTACATGTGCTCCCCTGTTAGTCAATGTACAAAAACTCAAACATGATACGAGATGCCGATGCACAATGTCAATGTTAAAGCAAATCAGTGAGCAACACTGGTAGCGACTCTGAATTCCACTTGTCTCTTAAAACATAAAAGGGTAAATAAATAGTTCAAAATGTAATTGCAACGAACTTCTCCAGTGACAAATCCGATATCGCTGTATCAGAGACTTGATTATCAAAAGCAATTTTTACAATATATAATCGTGACCCCAAAATGGTCAGTGAGCAAATACAAGAGATCAACTGATATCTACTTGTCAGTAAAAGCATTTCGACCTAATTTACAAAATTATATTTACAGTCTTCTCAACGGCCAAAGAATCATAAACATCCTGCTGCGCTAAACAAGGCCCTATCTGAACTAACAGTTTTTAAGTTACTTCTAACGAACCCAGCTATGATGCACGTCCTTCACCCCGAGGCATTTTCTTTGATCCCGCTGCCACATTCAAGCAACCAAATGAGATATGAAAACCAATAACAATTTGCATTTGCTTAAAACCAAAATCTAAAACAGCATAGTTCATATAACAAAACCAAATCATTAGAATGCTGAGATTACAATTTTCCCAATAAAATCTACAATTCTTTAAGAAATTGTTTTGCAATAGAACCAACTCAAAGAAATAGTTTCTTTGTTTTTCTTGGATATTTTTGCAAAAATGAGGAAAAGAGATTGTGAGCCGTTCAGTGTAGATCATAAAAAGCAGTTGGTCTCTCGTTCTTTGTCTATTCCTATTTGGAGAGAGAAGAGAATGTGTGGACTTGGAATAGATCTAAACATATTTTAAAGCCATTTGATTGTCTGATTGCAAGGTGTTGATAATCTCAAAAATGTTTGAATCCCAGAAATTTTTAAAATATTTTCTTTAGAAAAAAAAAAGGACTAATCTTATAAAGAAATTAGTAGTTTTCATTGGAACGGCATAATCATCCTCAAACAGAAACAAAGAAAATGTATTCAAATAAAAATATTCTTTCCGAAATTACTATAACAGATCGAAGCCATTGTCCAAGCCGCATGGTACATCTATTGTTAAAAGCCCTCCTACATTACGAGTCAAGTAATCTCAAGCATGAATGCACTTGAATTGAACTTCATAATGCAACCCCATATCATGCACATGACATGCATGCATACACACAGCAAAAAGCATTCATTTTTCTTCCTATTTAACTCATTCAGATACTTTTTCTCTTCTGCTCAGCTATCCCATCAAACTGAGCCATTTTTACTTATGATATTAGGCCAATCAAAACCAATGGCATACATTTATTCATAGAAAAAAAAGATATACAAAATAGAGGAGAGAGAGAGAGAGAGAGATTACAATCTTCAACATCCTTCAGCTGGTAATAGTGAGGGGCTATTTCTACCAGCCACTCGGGCTTCAACTCAGTTACCTACAAATTCATCTTCTGAAATTTAGCCATGCTGGCATATGCATACCAAAAGAATCCCTTAAAAAGGGGAAAATGTGTAGAATAATATATCTTAATACTTGCCTGCCTCATGTACTCCTTGGTCGTAAGAACCAACTCATGATACGTCACCCATCTTGGAAGCACCTGAAAACAAACAAACACAACATACAAAAACGAATCTCAATTCTTTAACTATCATGTGAAGCATATTCAATATCTAGTATTCAATTCTTTCATCCACATGGTTGGTTTTCTGTCTTTCAGTATAGCCCAATTGACGACATGCTTATGCAATAAGCCACCTAGCTCGTCATAAAAGTAAATAATTTAGACAGCTTACCTGAGCCAACCCTGAGCTCGGATGTATGTGAACTGTCTGAGGATGTTTCACTGTTCGATATGATCCATTCTTCTGCAGCCTTGCAGAATGAGGGAAAAAACCTGCAAATAATATTTAAAGCAAATCCAATTCCGAAAATCAAAAGAAAGTAATATTTACTTGTAGTCCTAGGAATAAAAGGCACTTGTAAATACCAGACGTTATGCACTTCTTTATGGCATCTAAATCATTGGAATTGGATGTTAGCTCAATTTCAACCCTTTCTAAAAGGCCTTCCAACTGGTCTCGTATATCTCTAGCCCGTTTCATACTCCTGACCTTGAAAGATTAAAGGTTATAGGTTAAAAAAAAGTACAAAGAACAGATACAGATATGAAGCCTAACAAAGGAATGATTAAAACCCATGAACAATTGTAAATGTATTACTTCAGCTTGAAATATTAAATATGCATGATTCAACCCTTTTTAAAAACCATTGGTTGTCTTTTCTCCTCCCTTCTTTTCCTAATTTAATTTCTCATCCAAACAAAGGAATAAAGAAAAGAAAGAGTCACAGGAACCCTGCACATTCATATCCTATTGTTTCTAAGTCACATAACCAAAAATTTAGAAGTTAAATATATTAAATGTCCCAGCATTTGCGCTCATAAGATACCCAAGCAAAGCCTCATAACTTCATACAAACATCAGTGAGACTGAAATACTATCTTACTATCATGATGCACCGAGAAAATATCAGCCATACCTGAATGTAATTTTCATAACACCATTGCGTCGAGTAATTAGTTTCCTTCCAAGAATTATACACCTAAAAGAACAAAAACAACGGACATAACATAAGATCCTTCCAGAACCCTCCTCTCTCCGTGTGCATGCACCACATATGTATGTGATATGTACTAACCTTGAGAAGAGCCATATGGTCCCCCACATTTCCTGTGTGGAAATTCATTCTAGCATTGTCAGCATGAACTTGTTTATCCTTCGGACGATAGAATATTGAATTTCCGATGGAAAGCATGGCAGCAATAGAAATTATCTCATCTGAACACTTGTACTTGTCAGAAGCAACTATCATTTTAGATAGCATAGGATCAAGTGGGAACTCAGCCATCCTTCGACCAACTTTAGTCAGCTCCCCATGTTTATTTAGTGCACTCAGCGCAAATAGAAGTTCCAGGGCTTTCAGTAATGCCTCAGAAGGTGGAGGATCCATAAAATCAAAATTTAGTAAGTCATGAATTCCAAGACTCTTTAAAGACAATACAACATTAGCCAGATTTGTCCTTTGTATTTCTGGTACAGTACTATCATCCAAATCATGCTGATAGTTATAGGCAGTGTACAACCGGAAACACTTTCCAGGACCTGTTCGTCCAGAACGGCCAGCACGTTGCATGGCCGAAGCTTTCGAAATAGGTGTTATAAGTAAAGACTCCATCCCTGTCCTGGGATTATATGATTTCATCTTGCAAAACCCAGGATCAATGACATACTTGATCCCATCAATTGTTAAAGATGTTTCAGCGATATTTGTTGCAAGAACAACTTTTCGTGCCCCTTCAGGAGTACGTTCAAATATTTTAGCTTGAAGCTCTGTTGGTAAATTTGCATATATAGGGCAGATAATAAGTTCTGCAATTTTTGTCCCCAAACCTCTGGTCCTATGCTTCAAAATTTCCTCAGCTGTCTCTATTTCCTCCTGACCTGTGAGGAAAACCAAAATATCTCCAGGTGGCTGAGTCACATGAATTTGAAGCGCAGTTACAATTGCTGCATCAAGGTAATCAGCTTCCGGTGCTCTAGTATAGTGTATCTCAACAGGAAACCTTCTTCCAGGAATTCTGAAAATTGGTGCTAAATCAAAGTAATCACTGAATTTCTCAGCATCAAGTGTTGCACTTGAAATAAGCAACTTCAAATCTGGACGGAACCGGGCTATATCCTGCCATGCACAAACATCAAATGGTAAATTAAAAAGGGCAATAAACAAACTATATTTCCTTCTGAAATCCCAGGGCGAATATCAGTTCCCCTTGAATCTGACTGCTATACTTCACACAAGCATGGAGAACAACTTTGCCACTCTGTGTTTGTTGTATGATCATGAAACTGAAGCCTGAAGGGATGTACTTGCCTTTACTAGTCCAAATAGTATGTCAGTTGACAAAGTTCTTTCATGTGCCTCATCCACCATCACGACACTAATAAATTGCTACACAATGTGAGTAAATCAGTGAAACCAAGAGAATGACACTATTAACGAGCCAGTAAAGCAAGACTCACCTGTAGCTTGCCAAGTCTGGCTCACCAAGGAATTCTCGCAAGAGCATTCCATCAGTCATATATTTAAGAACAGTCTTTTCTGATGTGCAGTCTTCGAAACGAATGGAGTACCCAACCTGACAATAAAATGGTAATAATTAGTGATGTCCATTCAGCAGCAGAAAATTAACAGTATAAAACTCCCGAATGCAATAAAAACACAAGGCAATAAATACAATCTCTGAATTTTTCGCATGCCAATGAAGCCAGATCATACAAACACAATATCATGATGATTTACACCCAGCGCTAAATGATGTAAGACACGTTGAAGTGAGCCTGATAATTCTATGGTAGGGAATTCAAGCAATTCATCAGTCTTAGGGTGTGAAAAGGATTTGGAAATGCAGGTTGGTAAGGATGCAAAAATAAATAGAAATTTAGCTTTGAGATTAAGTGTATAAGAGAACAAACCTATGTGGAAAGGGTGCTGCAAACAGTACACCTGATAATTTAGGCTATTAGAATAATTAGGATTAATTTCACTTGTCGTGCGTGAACACAGGGCATACGCACTTAATGCCTCACCTTCAATTTGTAACTTAAAGATGCTCCAACTTTAATTTAACAATGGTAAGAAGACCTTTGCTGGTTTTAATTGACTTCCAATCACCAGAATGCCACATGACACGACACTTGGATTTCTTTATTCAAGTCAAATTAGCACAGTAGAAAGTATACTTTCTTGTTTCCATGTTGGCATTTTCTCTCTTACTCTTTTTTCTTTCTTTTTTTTTTTTCATTATCTCTCTGTTTCCTCTCTCCATCCCTCCACCCATTACGATTCATAAAAAACTCGACAACCTTAAACCCATCTTCAGATGCCTCTTCAAGAGCATCTGCTTCTCTAAGCTTTTTTTATTGCAATTTTCGATTAGAGCAGAAAAATGAGATATAGGCTTCCACAATGAAAGGATGCATTAAAGCTTTTGACTTTACAACAAATCTAAGAGAGAACCAAAACATACAATCCCAAGACTCAAGAAAAATAGTTGAGCTCAGGCTTCTAGCCAGTATACA
Organism: Jatropha multifida; assembly: GCA_948099535.1. Classification (NCBI taxonomy): domain Eukaryota; kingdom Viridiplantae; phylum Streptophyta; class Magnoliopsida; order Malpighiales; family Euphorbiaceae; genus Jatropha; species Jatropha multifida. The sequence goes on from CANUEX010000986.1 coordinate 37,755, forward strand.
AGGAACAGAGGGTCCAGTTTCAAACCTTAGGTGCTATAACAAGAAAGAAAAAGGCTTGAATTCAAAACCGGATCAAGAGAGCTCTAAATTAAAGATTTCTTCAACAAAGAACCTAAACCAATGAAAAACAAATTTACAAAAACTCAGAAGGAAAGATGTTGGCTCAGCTTCAAAAGAAATTTCAGGTGAAAAACCCTCAAAAATATAAACCCAGAATTGAAATGACTCAATTCAATAACGTCAAAACCTCACTAGAGTAAAAACTTGAACAAAGAAAACAAATTTGGAAGAAACCCAAGCAAGACAGATAGTAAACCCTAGAACACCGAAACAAATTTTGTGGAGAAACTCGCATCAGATGGCCTATGGACAGCAAAATGATCGACCTGGCTTTGATTTCATTTGCAGCATTGTCCATTGGCTTTCAGAAGCTCGCCATCTGGCCAAGTTGTGTTTACTTTGTAAGTTACGTAATGACATAGTTTGTTTGGAAATTGAGTGCAGGCTTTACCTATTGGTAACTGGAGGTGAAGGCAAAAGTTAAGTGGGAGTTCGGCGTCAGATCCTTGACCGGCAAAGCAAGAGTTGGTAGAAGTAGTAGCTGGGCAGCTACTGTTCCAAAATTAATAGAGAAATTCTTTATTGTATTAATAAAATTAAAATAAAAAAAATAAAAAACGTTGAAATGGAGAAAAATTTTTTAATCACGAGTGAAATTAACCCAAATAAATAGAAAGACCCATACTAAATAAAAATTAAAAGGTCCCTAAACATTAAAATGCTACCAAGTTCTTATACCAAAAATTTGCCTTCAGTTCCAGAAGAGGACAATAATTTTGAGGTCATGGTAGTGCCCCAGCATCATTAGTTAGCTGTCATTAAAAATTGAATTCCATGATGTAAACATGTATATACCAATCCTAAACTTTATAGATCACTGCAAGCAAAGATTTCACTAAATTTTCTCTTTCAACTTTTCATGCATTTTCCCATGAAATATTGAAAACACAGATACCCAAAAAAATATTATCCAGTAAAAGAAATTGTGTTTAATTTCACAAACAATAATTATAAATATATAAATTAAATTTAAAAGGATTCAACATTATAAAGGTTTCTCCAAAATCTCTCACGATGTTTGACCATCTTGAATAATTATTAGTGTTATATTAAAGTTACTTCTATAAGTATCTAAAAACCCTGCCAACTTCCTCGACAAAAACCCAATATGGTCATCAAAGTCCAAACTAAAGATTAAGTTGACCATATACATTTGAAAGCATAGAAATCAATTTTCAATAACCCCAAAGTTCAAGGCATCGCACATAATTATCCCTGAAAATTGTACCAGAATCAATTGAGAAGTGACTATATCACAATTTGGAACATGAAATACAAAAGGCAAAAGTTCATAACCAACAAAAGCACAAGACTTACTTCATGCCCAAGTTTGACTCCCATTTCTTGAGAAACCCTGGCAGCAACACTCATAGCAGCAACCCGCCTTGGCTGTGTACAACCGACCTGTGAGACAAAGAAAACAAACTTATAAGTCTCCAGCATGGTCTTCAATTTTTTTTTTTTTTCAAAAATTACCAAACATGAACGGTGAATCAACGATGAAATTAAATTACCAAACTTAAAAGCTCTTTTTGGTTGGCCCCTAGGTATTGATTTGTTTAGTTGAACAATTGATTATCCAAACATACATAGTAAAGTCCACTAAAATATACTCAAAACTCGTTAACAAGGTATACAGATAGGGATCTAAAATAATTAGGGAGCTAATAGTCTTGTTACAATTTTCATGGAATCCCTGCAGTCATTTAAATAGCATTTGCAATTGTATATACATTAGGAACATGATGAAGCCCAATCAATGTTATACAAGGCCATAGGACTGAAGTTGTATGTTTGCTGATCATCAATTTTAGTCACGGCCATAAATTTTTTATGACATAGATACATAAATATGTACATATATGTATGTAGTTGACAGCAGGATTTTGAACTCTGGATCATCAGTTATAGAGAGAGGTCGAGCTACCAATTAAGAATGCCTCACTGCCACTTCTTTAAGATTTAAATATTTAGAATTTGCACAGACAAATTTAGTGCAACAATCTTTTGAACAAAGCTAACAGGCTACATGCTGAGAGCTTTGTTTGGTTCTTTAGATTTTTATGCACTGTCTGATTGGATGTCTCTCTCAAACGTTTTTTCACTGTTCTCAGTAGGTATTCTTTAGACCTAGGATCAAAAGCAACCTCAGTACTACATGTTTGTTGTTTTCAAGTTCCACAACACTACATTAAAGCACACAAAACTGAAGCATTCAAATCATCGAGATTCAATTTAAATGAATTATAAATAAATAATCACAAAATTCAACTGACGGAATAACACAAAAAGTCACAAAGAATGTAACCATTAAACAGCAAGTGGCCTAATAGATTTGGTTTTATATTACCACAATAATTGAACCAGTAGATGATTCCCTTTGGTATGATTTTTAATTACAAAAATTCAAACATTAGTTACTTCTCTATGCATTTCCCACTTAGGATCATCTTATTTAGGAAGCATTTTTATTGTTATAATGTAGCAATTTCATTATTCAGAATTTGTTTCATTACTGTTATGCAGACTTCATATGTTGCTTGTTACATTACTGAGCTACCACTTGTAGCAACGAAATTCCTATATTTTTCTTGCTCTAGCCACTGCTTTTAATTATCAAGCTTCCTATTCTTTAATGCGTGTAACTGTTGTCTAGTTAGTTTTCTTTTTTTGTGTTAATCCTAATATTAAGTATAAAGGGTGGCATAGGTATTTTGCATATACTTCCAATGTATAAATAGGTGTGTAACTATTCTTTAATTGAATCAATAGAAAAAATTCTCTCCACAAAAAACATGGTATCAGAGCCCTAAACCCACCTTTTCTCAGCCTAAACACAGTAGAGAGAGAGAGAGAGAGAGAGAGAGAGAGAGAGAGAGAATAGTAGAGAGAGAAAAACCACCCTAGCCTAGGTTGAAGCTACTGCAACCACAGGAGAGAGAGTGAGCTGTCATCGCCCAACCCAGGTGAGAGAGGAGCCGCCGATCGGTTCTCCGCCATTTTCCGGTCACCAGCAGACGCCGCATGTGGGCTCACGCGCCACCGCAAGTTTCTGCGGTCTTCTCCACATGCCGCCGCGTGGCGCGTACTCCGGCCACTTCTTCGGCAGCAAATCACTCCAGCAGGTTCGCCTTGGTGTTGCACCTCCTCCAAGACCATTTTCCTGCACTGATTCTCGTGTTTTCAGGGCTGCCTTTCGGGTTACGCTATTTTTCGGGCGTTTTTTCCGTTACTCAGACCTGTTTTCAGTAAGTTTCTGTTGTTTTTGACAATGGGTGATGCTATAGTAAGCGTAGATACTAAAGTTGTCCCTTCATATGACAACCCTTCTTTGCAAATTAGTCTGGTAAAGCTCAATGGAACAAATTACCTTGCTTGGTTAAAATCTTGCTTATTGTTTATCAAGGCTAAGGGGTTACAAGGTCATGTTACTAGTTCTGAGGCTGCACCGGCATCTCAGAATAACACTAATGATAGATGAGACTACAAAAACTCATTGATCATGTCTTGGCTAATTAATTCAATGGAGCCTAGGATTGCAAATGGGTATTTAATGTTAGATACTGCAGAAAAAATTTGGAAATCTGTGATTAAAACCCATTCTCAGCATGGAAATTTTGCTCAAGTGTATGAGCTTCGCAACAAAGTCCATGGCTTGAAGCAAAGGGAGTTGACAGTTAACCAGTACTATGCTGCTTTGAATGACTTATGGCAACAGCTAGACTACTATGAGACTTATCATTCCAAGTGTGAAGAGGACGTGTCGGAATGAAGGAAGAAAGATGAGACTGAGAGAGTTTATGAGTTTCTTGTTGGGTTGCATGCTGACTATGACCCTATTAGGATCCAAATTTTGGGGGAGAGTCCTATGATTTATTTAGAGAGACACTCATGTGTTCAGCAAGAGGAGAGTAGCAGAGGTGTGATGTTATCCACCAGGCCATCTGAGAAAGCTGAATTTGTAGCTTCTCAATCATTACAGACTACTCGTGCTTCTTCTGAAAAGAATTCCCGAAGATGTGACCATTGAGAAAAGTCAGGATACACTAAGGAATCATGCTAGAAGTTATATGGGCGACCAACTAGTGGACGTGGTAGTGGCCGTGGGGTTAGAAGGCCAAATTTATCTCGATATGTTGCACATCAAGCCGAGGTAAATGCAGCTTCTAAAGTAGTTTCAACATCCCCGACTGAGAGTTTATCTGCTGAAAAGGTACAGACCTTGAGGCGTTTTATGACAAAGCTCGACTCTTCATCCACTCCCGAGGCTTCCTCTAATTTTATGCATTCAGGTATGACTCTTTTAGTTGATTCTGTGAATGATTCATGGGTTATAGACTCATGAGCAAACAAACATATGACAGCTCATCTAGTAAATTTCTAACATATTCACCTTGGTCTGGTAAAGAAACTGTCCGTATTACAGATGGTTCATTTACATTTATTTCTGAAACAGGTTCTATTCAGTGTGCTCCTAACATTCATTTAAATTCTATTCTTCATATTCCTAGCTTCCCTATAAATCTTTTGTCTGTGAGTGCTATTACTAAGGCCCTTAATTGCAAAGTTGAGTTTTTCCCTACTCATTGTGTTTTGCAGGATCTGAAAATAAGGACAACAATTGGCTTTGGTAGATTGCACGATGGTTGATACCTCCTCGAGAAGGGTAGCAGTTGTTTAGACTTAAGAATTCCTCGAGCACTATTAGGAAATAGTATTACTAGTCAAACAGCTATCATGTGGCATAGGCGGTTGGGACATCCATCTTTTGTTGTCCTTAAACGATTATATCCTAACTTGTTTAGCCAATGTCCGCTAGATTCTTTAGTTTGTGATGCTTGTGAACTAGCCAAACATGCAGAAAACACTTGTGTTTCCCATGATAAAAGAAGTTCTATTCCTTTTATGACTGCATTCTGATGTATGGGGACCTACTTCTACTGTTTCTTAATCAAGATATAGGTGGTTTGTTACTTTTATTGATTGTTGTACTTGGTTAACCTGGGTTTATTTGTTGAAAACAAACAGTGAAATATTTTCTAGTTTTAAATCCTTTCATAATATGATTAGTACACAATTTGGTGCCCATGTTAAAATATTAAGAACTGATAATGGAACAGAGTACATGGATAATATGTTTCAAGCCTATCTAGATTCTAAGTGAATCATACATCAGACTAGTTGTGTAAACACAAGTTCTCAGAATGGGGTGTCAAAAAAAAAGAATAGACATTTGTTAGAAGTGACTAGATCTCTCTTGTTTACTATAAATGTGCCTAAAACCTATTGGGGAGATGCCGTTCTTTCTGCAGCATACCTAATTAATACGATGCCCCTTAGAACATATAACTTTAAAAGTCCTATAGAAGCCCTACAAGGTCATACCTTATATACTGTTCCACCAAAGGTGTTTGGTCGTGTGTGTTTTGTTCATCGCAGACAATGAGGAAAATTAGAACCTAGAGCTTTGAAATGTGTGTTTGTTGGTTATTCTTCCACACAAAAGGGTTATAAATGTTATCATCCTCCATCTAGAAGGATAACATTTTGAGAACCTTATTATGTGAGCATGGATGTGCATGATAGGCCAAATTTAAAGAGATACAACAAAAGGGAGAAGACTAGTGCCATTGTGCATGATCCAAATGCCCAGCCGTCTTCCTTGCAATTAGATCCTAAAAACCAATGTGGTAAGGTTCCGATAACTCCTACTATCCCTAATTCTGATACAACTTCATTAATACATAGTGTTGATTCTGATCCTGTTTGTAATCCTATTATTGATGACAGTAATATTCCTAACTCTTAGAAAAGGTGTGAGATCTTGTACTAACCATCCCATATCTCAATTTGTTTCTTATGACTCTCTGTCCTCTTCCTATAGAGCCTTTGTCTTGTCTGTTTCTTCTGTTTCTATTCCACAGGATTGGCAAGAATCGTATCAGGATCCAAAATGGAAGGAAGCAATGGTGGAGGAGATGAAAGTTTTGGCAAAAAATAAAACTTGGGAACTTGTTATTTCTTCAGTAGGAAAGAAACCAGTGGGATGTTACAGTAAAGCACAGGGCAAATGGCTCAATCGAAAGATATCAGGCTAGATTGGTTGCAAAAGGATACACTCAGACTTATGGTGTTGATTACCAAGAGACCTTTGCTCCAATTGCAAAGATAAATATTATCAGAATCATACTATCATGTGCAGCCAACCTAAACAGGTACTTACATCAATTTGATGTAAAGAATGCCTTTTTGCATGGAGATTTAGAAGATGAAGCCTACATGGATATCCCTCCAGGATTTAATTATCAGAAAACCAAAGGAAAAGTGTGTAGGTTGAAGAAGGCCTTGTATGGTCTCATACAGTCACCCAGGGCATGGTTTGACAGACTTAGTAAGGCCATGATCTCCTTTGGCTACACTCAAAGTAATGCTGATCACACACTATTTATCAGACACTGCAATGGTAAGATCACATTACTAGTTGTCTATGTTGATGATATGGTTGTGACAAGAGATGATGAAACAAAAGTTGTTCACCTGAAGAAACTACTGGCTCAAGAGTTTGAGATTAAGGATTTAGAGAATCTGAGATACTTTCTTGGTATTGAGGTTGCTAGATCTAATAAAGGGATTTTCATTTCTCAAAGGAAATATGTCCTAGATCTCTTGGAAGAAACAGGTATGTTGGAATGTAAGCCATCTGATTCTCCAATTGAAGTCAATCATAGATTGCAAGCAGGACTTGGAAATACGGTTGATTTGGGCCAATATCAGAGGTTGATTGGCAGGTTGATTTATCTCACAGACTAGGCCTGATATTGCATATGCCGTTAGTCGTGTTAGTTAGTATATGCATGACCCTCGTGACTCTCATCTAAAAGATGTTTTCTATATTTTGATGTATCTGAAGTCTGCTCCTAGGAGGGGCATATGTTTTTCAAAACACGGTCGTCTAAGAACTGAGGCTTATACTGATGCAGATTGGGCTGGATCTCAAGATGACCAAAGATCGACTTCAAGCTATTGTACCTTTGTTGGAGGAAATCTGGTTACTTGGAGGAGTAAAAAGCAGAATGTAGTAGCTCGTTCAAGCGCAAAAGCCGAGTATAGAGCCATAGCTCTAGGAGTTTGTGAGATGTTATGGGTAAGAAAGTTAATGAGTGAATTGGAACTCTCGGAGTCTGAATCCTCAACGTTGTTCTGTGATAACAAGGCTGCTATTAGCATTGCTCAGAATCAAGTTCAGCATGATAGAACGAAACACATTGAGATTGATAGACACTTCATAAAAGAGAAAATCAACAAAAGTGTCTTAAAACTCACTCATGTAACATTAGATAATCAACTGGCAGATATCCTCACTAAGGAGCTAAGTAGCAAAATCTTTCAGAATTTATTGCGCAAGTTGGGCATTCTTAATATCTATGCACCAACTTGAGGGGGAGAATTGTCTAATTAGTTTTTTTTTTTTATGCGTTAATCCTAATATTAAGTGTAAAGGGTAGTATAGATATTTTGCATATACTTCCCATGTATAAATAAGTGTGTAACCATTCTTTAATTGAATCAATAGAAAAAATTCTCTCCACAAAAAACAACAGTAACACATTATTCCCACAATCACAAGCACTCAAAAGTTCAACAGAAGGTAAAATAATTCTGAACTCCAGCAGAATCTACCATCAAACAAAGGGCAAGGAACAAACTTATACCTTTCCACGCTTGGTGTATCCAGCTTCATGAAGGTACTGTGGTATTTGCGTGGTCTTTCCAGAACCGGTTTCTCCTACAATAACAAGAACCTGCAGTAGAAATTAACCAAAATAACCACAGGTTAAATACATCTGTATATGCATTAGTCCATGGAAACTATTCCCCAGATTTGAGCACTAGTATGGATTTATATGCCATGTTTCAAGACATTAGTTTCTAGTTAAAACTTATGAATGTAATTAGGGAAAATTGAATACCTGATGATTCGCAATTGACTCAAGAAGAAGATCTCGATATTCATAGATAGGTAAGGTTTTCCTCTCCTCCTGCATTAATAACAGAAAAATCTCACATATTTTAGCAACATTCTCGATTAGAGGATACGACATGCCAAACTAGATTACACGACATGGTCTTAGGCCCATCATCATTAATGTATGAGCAAAATCCATGAACATTGAAGCTTTTAGCTTATACAGGCTATTCTAGACGTGCTTCTCATAATTTGCATTTTTAATTGGGCAAGTTCGCTATATCTACATTTACGATTGTTAATTGGGTAAGTTTGCCATTTCTGTATTTTTGAATGAAAAATTAGAAGACATCAATTCATAAACTGAAGATAATTTGCAAAACAAATTGCATATTGATTATCAATCCTTAAAGTTTCAGTTATGAGATGAGCCAACAATCCATATCAGGTACCCAACACTCCTAACGACCTCCTTCTGCTAGGTCCTCTAGCAGATGTAAGCTAAAGCAATAGTTCAACTCAGAAATCCAAATGAAACCAGAGACAAGGGCATATTAATTTCACCACAAAGATAGAATGCCATATACGTGTAGAACCCAGGACATAAGCAAACATGTTCCAAACCCTGTTAGTTAACCAGCCATCCAAAAGCTTGAGAATGAGATTACCGAAAGACAAGACCCTCACTAAAAAAATGCTACACAATTCTCACTTTCATCAGCTTTATAACTAGAAATGCAAGATAATTAAGTTCCTAATAACATCATGGCAATTTTCTCTATTTCAAATTACACTGTAGCTAAATGTAACACTCAAACTCTTATCCAATTCAATTTTAGGAAAAAAAATTAACAGAAACCATGTACTAAGTGAATCAAAATAAGGGCACCAAGATTGCAAATTCTCAATGAAAGAAAATAACAAGGAGAACAAAACATCTGTTATATGATATTGTTGAAATCCTTGTAATTAATATTGATTTACTTTCCTACTTAGAAACAGTTTCCTAGTTTATTTCTTTCCTATTCTAGAGAGAGGTTATTGTATATAAATTACCTAGTGTAGGGATTGTCATTAACACAATAAAAAGAAACACAAAATATTATTTCCTTTAATTTCTTCATGGTATCAGAGCCATTGCCATGAATTTTTGGCTACGGTTTCAGCTTCAGCAGTGGTCTGAGATACACAAAGCACCGCCAGGAGTGAGAGTTGCTCATAACCACCCACCTTAGAAGGAAGAGCGACCGCAGACTAGCCCTCCATCCAACCACGTGGCTGGACACACGCGCCACCTGAAACTTCTGGCCATTCTTCATCCACTGAAACGTGCGGCTGTTTCCGGCGAGCTCTATCGACATTTCTTGTTCCGGCGGACTCGACCTGGTGTGGCAATTCTGACCTGCTGATCCTTCAGTGCTGTCTCTGACTTCTTAGAATTTTTTTCCCTTTTTCTGCTTATTTTCCTAGTGCTGCATGAGATTTGTTTTTTTTTTACAGTATGGGTGGCGGAAAGAAAGTCGATCTAGTTTTCATTCAGAGAGTCCCTCACTTCAAATTAGTTCGGTAAAGTTAGATGGAATGAACTACGTGGCTTGGTCTCGGTTTTGTTTGTTGTTCATTGAAGCTAGAGATTTGTAGGGATATCTTGATGGTGGAACGACTAAACCAGTTTCCACAAATCCGAGCTCTAGCAAGTGGAAATCCGAGAATTCTTTGGTTATGTCCTAATTAATAAATTCCATGCAGCCAACTATTTCCCAAGGATACTTGCTTCTTGATACGACTAAGAAGAGATGGGATGCTACTTCATAGACGTAATCACAAACTAGAAACTATGCTCAGAGATATAAATTGTGATAGAAAATTCATGAGACAAAGCAGGGGAATCTGACTATTGCTCAGTCTTTTGCTGAACTTAGTGGCTTGTGGCAGAAACTGAATTATTACCAGGATTTTCAAGCAAAATGTCCTGATGATGCAACTCAAGTTCAGAAGTTTATTGAAGTAAAACGCGTGTATGATTTTCTGGCCAGCCTAATTAACGAGTATGATCATATTCGGGTTCAAGTTCTTGGACAAGACTCTTTCCAATCCTTACGCCAAGTATACTCCTTTGTACAACAAGAGTAGCCTAGGAGGAGTGTTGTGGTTCACAGGTCTACAGTTGATAAAGCAGGGTTGACTGCTAATTCTGCAAGAGAACCAATGCAGGCTACAAAGAGTGGATCTTCGAATAGAGATCAATTAGCTTGTGACTATTGTGGTAAGAACAAGCACACTAAAGAGTTCTGCTAGAAATTAAATGGACGCCCAACTAAAGGGCGAGAAGGTAAACGTGTCAGTTCTTCTAGACCACAAGCGCACATATCTAATGGTGAGGCTTTATCTTAGGAACCATCTAGTACTAGTAGCTTTTCTAATGCAAAAATTCAGTCCCTGAAACGTTCGTTGTCACAGCTTGATTCTTCCTCAACTCAGACTGCAGCTCCTAATTTTGTCAGTTCAGGTAATGCTTTTCTTACTTTCCTTGCTAAAATTGCAAAACCCTCTTGGGTTATAGATTCAAGAGCAAACAAACATACAGCAACCTCTATAAAACATTTCTTTACATATTCTATATATTTGGGCACCGCAGAATCTGAATTGTGGATGGCTCCTTCGTACCGATTGCTAGCATAGATTTTGACCGTACTTCCAATATTAATTTGTCCTCTGTTCTTCATGTTCCTAGATTTTCTGTTAATCTCTTATCTGTTAACTTAATCACAAAAGCACTTAATTGCAAAGTAATCTTTTATCCTAGTTGTTGCATATTTTAGGACCTGAACACAAGGAGAAAGATCGGCAATGGTAGCTTGAGCAATGGACTACATTTGTTGGATAACACCAGTCAAGCTTTGTTAGAAACTTCTAAAATCCTTCTCATGAGATTATTCAATGGCACAGGAGATTAGGACACTCTTCTTTTTCTGTTTTAAGGCGTTTGTTTCCCACTTTGCCTACTAAGTGTGATTTTGACTTATTAGCATGTGATGCTTGTGAACTTGCCAAACACACAAGGCATTTTTATTCTTAACTAATAATAAAAGTTTGGTACCTTCTGCTATTATTCATTCTGATGTATAGGTCCTATTAAAATTGTTTCTCTTTCTGGTTATAGATGATTTGTGACCTTTATTGATTGTTGCATTAGATTGACTTGAGTTTATTTGATGAAAGGAAAAAACGCAAGTTCTTTCGTGTTTTCAGAACTTCCATAAAATGATTTGTACTCAGTTTGATGCACATGTTAAAATCCTATGAACTGATAATGATACTGAATACATGAATGCAAATTTTCGTACCTATTTAGATTTTAATGAAATCATACATCAAACTAATTGTGTCAGAACTAGTGCTCAGAATGGAGTAGCTGAAAGGAAAAATAGGCATTTACTAGCAGTATTTAGGTCTCTTATATTTACTATGAATCTTCCTAAGCCATATTGGAGATGCTATTTTGACTATTGCTTATCTTATTAATTGCATGTCCCTCCATACTTTAAACTTTAAAACTCCATTAGAGGTTTTTCAAGGAAAAAACTCATATTGTACCTCAAAGTTTTCGGTTGTGTTTGTTTTATTCATCAAAACAATCTAGGCAAATTAGATCATCGAGCTTTGAAGTGTGTTTGTTGGCTACTCTAATACTCGAAAGGGGTACAAATGCTATTATCCTCCTTCAAGAAGATAATTTATAAGCATGGATGTTCCTTTCAGTGAATTTGAATCTTATTTTCCTTCCGAGTCACCTCTTCCAAGGGAGAATTGTCAAATGGAAGAGGTGATGGATAATTTTATGGAAATTCCTTTCTAAGGGAAGATTCCTATAGGCATAGACGATAAGAGAGACCAACCAATAGAAACACTAGGAAGATTGGATAGACCTAATTTGAGAACCTACCAATTGTGGGGTAATACAGATACAACCATATAGCATGAAACCTCTGCTCAACCGTCCTCTCCAAATTCAGGTCCTGAAAATACAAAAGAAACAAGAACCTAGTGAGTCTTTTTTAATCCCTGTTGATTCTGATCTTAATCCTAAATCTAATTCCTTTAAAACTGACCTTCATATCCCTATTATTCTTAGAAAAGGAGTTAGAACATGCACTAAACATCCAATCTCTAATATTATCTCCTATAGTGTTCTATCCTCCTCCTATAGCACCTTTGTTTTGTCTGTTTCTTCTATTTCTATACCGCAGGATTGGCAAGAGGCATTATAAGACTCAAGATGGAAGGCTACAATGATTAAGGAAATGACAGCTTTGGCAAAAAACGGGACATGGGATATTGTAATTCCTCCACTAGGAAAGAATCCGATTGAATGTAAATGGGTGTTCATAATTAAACATAGAGTAGATGATTCAATTGAGAGATACAAGACTAGGTTGGTAGCCAAAGGGTTTAGTCAATACCAGGAGACATTTGCTCCTGTAGCCAACGAGAACACTATAAGAATTTTGCTATCTTGTGCAGCTAATCTTGACTTGGAGTTACATCAATTTGATGTTAAAAATGCCTTTCTACATGGTTATTTAAAAGAAAAGCTATATATGGACATTCCTCCTGGATTTGCTGATGACAATACCGAAGAGAGTTTACAAGCTGAAGAAGTCATTATATGGACTAAAACAGTCACCAAGAGCATGGTTTGAAAGATTCAATAGAGACATGTTCTCGTTTGGATACATTCAAAGCGATGCTGATCATACCTTATTCATTAAACATCATGCAAGTAAGATCACATTATTAATTATTTATGTTGATGATATAGTAGTGACAGGGAATAATGAAGAAGAAATGACTCACTTGAAAAATTTGCTAGCTAGGGAGTTTGAGATTAAGGATTTCGGAAAGTTGAGATATTTCCTTAGAATTGAAGTTGTTAGATCTGAAAAAAGGAATTTCTATCTCTAAAAGGAAGTACATTCTTGACCTCCTTAAGGAAACTGATATGTTGAGATGTAAACCTGCAGAATCACCCATTGAAGCTAATCACAAGCTTCTAGCTGGAGTAGGAAGTCCGATTGATGTGGGCAAGTATCAGAGATTGGTTGGGAGACTGATTTATCTTTCCTATACTAGACCAGATATTGCCTATGTTGTTAGTCTAATCAGTGAGTACATGCATGACCCTCGAGAATCCCACTTAGAAGCTGTGCATCGGATTTTGAAATATTTAAAATCAGTGCCAAGTAGAGGATTGTTATTTTTTAAACATGGTCAATTGAAAATAAAAGGCTACACTAATGCAGATTGGGCTAGTTCCCTTAATGATAGAAGATCAACCTCAGGTCATTGTGTTTTTCTCGATGGAAACTTGGTCACATGGAGAAGCAAGAAACAGACTGTTGTTGCTCGGGTCCAGTGCAGAAGCAGAGTATAGGGCTATGGCATCAGGCATCTGTGAACTCCTATGGTTGCATGGAGTGATGAGAGAATTAAAGTTATTTGAAACAACAAATACATCCTTGTTTTGTGACAGTAAAACAGTCATCAGTATAGTAAATAATCCAGTCCAGCATGATCGAACTAAACACAGAGACATTAATCGTCACTTTATAAAAGAGAAGATAGTTGAAGGTTCCATAAATGTTTCCTATGTGGCTTCAAAAGAACAACTGGCCAATGTTTTCACAAAAGGCTTCAGTAACAAGTTATTTCATTCTTTGGTTTGCAAGTTGAGCATGTGTAATATCTTTGCACCAACTTGAGGGGATGTGTTAAAATCCTTATAATTAATATTGATTTACCTTCCTACTTAGCTAGAGTTTCCTAGTTTATTTCTTTCCTATTCTAGAGAGATTATTGTATATAAATTACTTAGAGTAGGGATTATAATTAACACAATAGAAAGAAACACAAAATATTCTTTCCTTTAATTTATTTAGATATATGTCATCTATAAATGTTTGGATATTTATACCAAAAGTAAATACCAACAACAGAAAATATCTTCCACACAATCTATTTATATATGATGTATAGATTTTCTTTTGTAACTCCAGGGAGAATCCTTCCTTGTCCTGCATTGAAAATTTCTTGATATCAGCAAATAGGTAGAATAACATCAAAATGTGGTCTGAAAGCCCCTACCAAGTCATCAACCTATTCTCCCTTGTGTGGAGGCTAGATCTCTAGTTCCTAATCCCTTCCATTTTTATAATATGTGGCTTAAAGCAGATGCCTTTAGGGGTCTAGTTAGAGGCTAGTAGCATGAGTATCACAACTAAGGTTAAGTTAGTTAGGCTCTTACTACAAAAAGTGAAATTCCTTAAAAGTAAACAAAAAATATGGAATAAACAGTTTGATGATGCAAAATCAAGTAACCTTGATAAGTAAATCAAAACTGCTATGGACAAATTATTTAAGATTTACTTATTCGATGGAGAACATCTATTGGAGACAAAAATAGTGACCCTTGTGGTTTAGTAGGGGTATGGGAAAACAAAACTCCCACATAAGGCTGCCAATGCACACACAAGATGCAATTCTCTAAGCAACAATGAGATAGATGGGGAGATTTATAAAATAGATGACAACTTTCACAAAAATTTTACTAGGAAAATTTTGACTTTTCAGAACAGACCATCGCTAAAGGTATTCAAATAAATACTATTTGTAATGAGTTAGCTTCTTCGCTTGAATGTTCTCTTAATGAAGAGAACATTTTAAAAGCCATAAATGATGTGGGAATAGTTGCTTAAAAAGTGAACTGACTCTTACAATTTATGGGTCATAAACCCACCAACAAGTCAATCACATAAAATTTTGAAATCAAGTAATCTCATTTTTAATAGTGAAATCAACACAAGTTACCAGCCCAAGATAAAAACCTTGAGATTTAAGATTTATATATATTTTAATATTATATTTCAGAAATTTTCATGTATTTTGCAACTTAATACCATTTGTTTACTTTGAAATCATTGTATACTTTAGGTTTCAAATTATATTCAATAATTTTATTTATGCGTAGATTTTAATACATCTATGAACATTCAAAATTAAATTGAGCTTCAAAATATAAATTTAACAAACAGCTTATCATCAAATTGCTATTGCTTATAAGTTATTCTCACAAAATTGTCCTAGTAAAAATTGTACCTCTAAAAATAAAATAGTTTGAATCTTATATTCAACAATGTATTAAAAAGCTTACATATGATGTTTAACAAGGATATATATAATTTTTAGAGATTACTATATAGTTCGTAAAATGTTACAATTTTACCATCCAAACTCATGTAACCTCTCCCATTCTAGATAAAAAAAATGTGAGTTTGAAAACCCTGTTGAGATAGAGCAATCAGTCTAGAAACAAGATTGAATATCATAGATTTTGTAATTCCCAAGATTCTTCTGCCATGATGAGTTGAAAGTTGAACTCAATTTCTATTTGATTCCTGAAAATAGCAGGGCTTCTCCTATCAAAGGCTATCAACTAAACAGTGTTACCAACAGCTTTCACAATCTGATTTCTAAAGTGCTTGTTTCAAGACTCAAGGAGGCAATTGGCAAAGTGGTGGGGCTCTTCTATAGCTTTGCATGAATGAGAATAAATCCTTAAAATATGGGTTGGTATAAAAGTAGTCAGGCAGTGATATATCAACCCAGTATAAAGAAAGTCTTTGGACATATTTGTTCGGATTTTCTCATCTATGTCCTTGGGAGATGGGCTTTGTCTCTTGCATGTTCAAAGACAATAAATAAGTCTGAATATTCTGATAGTTCAGTTGCAAATGGATTAAAAAGAAATGCTGATATTTATCTTCCTTTTCTATATTGCGCAATTTATACCCTTTACATTTATTTCTCTTTGCAATTTCTTTGTTAAGGAAACCTTTTGTCACCGTTTCTTTTAGTTTTAGTTTTGGGGTTGGAGCAAATGCAGTCTAGATCAGTGGAGGAGATATGCTATCTGATAAATCCCTTATACATATTTATACTCTTGCAGTTTTGCAGTTTTGTTCACACATATAATTCTTGTTAGTAAACTACTATTGGATTCATATATGAATTTATTTTATAATTTAATATCATAAATTAAATATATTGATAGAGAGAATGTGGCAAGCACAAACAACAATTAATAATGCCGTTACAACATTTTATAGTTAGTTAAAATTTTTAAAATACACTTGATGTTCACTATTTTTCAATATAGTAGTCAATATTGTACCAGTATCTAACAACATAAAAGTACAAAATTAGATATTATACTATTATTACTAATAAAATTTTGCAGTATTCTTGTAATTAACATGAATTTCAACATATGAGCACGACAGAAAGACTCGTGGAAAAAGAAGGAAGAGGTCCATTATGAGGTGATGACTTGGCTCATTTTATAGACTTTTGTCAAGTGCTAATATGAGGTCACAATTAACTCATTAGGAGCAAAGAGTTTCCCTGAAAGCTGAAATAACTAACACGGTAACACTAACTATTCGTGTTCTCCCAAATAGCAACAGCAAAAGAAATTGAAGGTAAACCCCATACAGACTTTTAGGCAGCAAAAATTGAGGCTTTTCCTAACACACAACACATATTCTTTAGTGGCAAAATTCGCTTCAAGTGAACTTTGGGGAGATTAAAAAATAACACAAACCCCACTAGGAAAAAGAAAAGAAAAAATATAGATAGACAATAATATACACACCTGAAGCTTCTCCAGTGCAGTTTTTGCCCCAGACTCATCCAGTGACTCAGCAGGCAATTGATCATCAAACTGCAAATCCAAAAAGTTAGTGCAATTATATGAGAATTTTAGAAGAAAACTGGGCATCCATTATTAATTAAGCTAGTAACAGATCTACCTTGTCACCGTCCATAACTGATTCCTTGATGAATTCAATCTGGTCTTCAAACACAAACCTAAGCCATATTTAGAAAGTGCTAATCATGAGTATTCATCCAAAAGAACATATGTGAACATTTTAATTCAGAAGGAAAAAAAAAATGAAACAATGTCAAAACCACCCAACAAGAGTGTAAAACATGACAAAATAAGAAATGCTAGCTCAAAAGTTCCCTCAACTTTATGAGTCGAAGGATATTTCCACTTACTGATAATCATCAGATATTTGCTTTTTATTCTTTGAACCAAACTTCAATGATGCTTTCCCTGGAGGATGATGAAGGCTTCAGAATTCGTCTCAAAACTTAGTAGCAACAAAGAGATGCAAAAAGAATGCTAAAACCTTCCCGAATTTACCAATTTGATAATCTTCCCAAGCCTCCTGCTCTGCAAATGGGTTCATTTTATCACCAGCAGTAGGGTCCCTATGAAAACAGTAAAAGATAATCTCAATAAGACAGACCAACAGTCAAATATTGAAAACAGCAATGTTAATTACTAGGATGAAAATTTTCTAACAGAAAACAATTTATGCAATGTGTCAAACTATTTGGCGCTCTCGATCAAGAGTATCATTCTATTTCCAACTGACCTATAGCGCTGCAAAGCAACAGCAAACCTCTTCTCTTGATTAACACCCCCTTCCTGATCATATGCTTCTGGCATTCTGTACTGCATTTTCATAAAGAATGTAGGACAGCATACAATTTTGTTAGAAACAGTTACAACGACCACAAAAACATGTATAAATAGAACATAGATGAAATGCACAATGGAGAATCATGAACCTTTTTCTTTTTTTCATGATTTCACTTATACTATGTGCCAAATATGAGAGACGAGAGAGAAATTACAATAAATAAACCAAAAACAAATAGTCTTAAGTTAATCTGTCAGCTAGATTAAAATAGCAAAAAATTGCAGAGGGGAAATGGAACTAGGAAATCAAAATTTAGAATAATAGAATTATTTTATTTCTTGTTATATTGGATAATAGGGGCATTGAGAAAGGAGATTTAGTTTAAGAGAAAGGATTTCTTGAGGATCCTAAGCCTTTGTTCCTTCAGGAACCAAGTAACTCTAATCATTACCATAAGTTGCAAAGAAAAAGCAGGAGGAAGAAAGAGCCAAAAGGAACATAACCTCCAATACTATGAACCTGATAAAGTCATACCAGTATCCTAAATCTACATTATGATGTTCACATTTTGAAAAGTAGAACAGAACAAGAACAGTCACCTCAATTTCCCACAAATCTCTCCACATATGGGAATGTATGTAGAGAAATTATAACCTAGAATTTTTTCTTCCCTCCAGTTCTCTCTTCATTTCCTACAAGATTGAACTTTGATTTCGCTCTGTCCAACAGTAAAAATTTCCATTGGAATCTGTTCATGGTCATTGTTTTGAAGCATAGACATTCAACTATAAGTAGTCAAAAACTCAGTCTTCTCCTTTTTGAGTCGATTATTTTTAACAATATTTAGATCCTCAAAGTCATTACCCTTACTTTTAGCAATTACATTGGAGCAATAATTTTTCTGATATTTTCTTGAAGAGCTTTTTCAACTGCTGCAATATCAATTTTGTCAATTCATACATTAAAGTGGCTCTCAGCATTATACGGCCTTGTACAACTTTACAATTATATAAAGGTGAGAAAGTAAAGTATTTGTAATTATATAAGAATAATGATCTAGATTACAAATATTGTCAAATGGTCATCTCTCGATTTTCCAAGGGGAAAAGAATGATACTAATATCTATTTGACGGCTTTAGAACATTGAAAACCTCAAGCATTTGCCACTAAACCCCATATTGTCACATTCAATAATCACAAAGATGTGAGTACTCAAAACAACAACCAGTTTACTCTAATAAAATGAAATCATTGCATCAAGAAAATTTGAGACTTATCTTTTAGAATCACCGATAAAACACATATTATTGTGACAGATAAATGACAAACATAACAAAAACATAATATGGAACAACACCTGAGAAAAGATCTAAACAAATGATTAATTACCTCATTTCCGTCATCTGGTACTTCTGATCTCTTCTTTACAAGCTCAAATATTTCTCTCTTGTATCTGCCAAATAAGATATCAATGATACTTATTGTCTTGTATGCTATAGCAAATAACTTGACTGGTTAAAAGGGTTAGACTTGCACATTAGCATATAACAGCAAACACGATTGGGAATGTTTAACAATTAATCACACGAATTTCAATACAGATAGAGAGAAGGGGGAAGGAGAAGACACGAAAAAAGAAAAAAGGAAGGCATTGGAAATGAGAATTAAGTCATTGTTCATTTATACACACCTGCTAAAATCACACCATGCATAAAGTTACAAAGATCAACACAAACTCTTGGATGTTTCTAAGAAATGTTGTAACTTTTCTAATTTTATGGCCACATTATTTTCTGGGTGAAAAAAAAAAGAGGCAGAGAATGTCAAAAGGCAAGTATACATATACAAGGAATTTGAATTGAAAGGGTACAATGTACAACAGAAACAAATCAAATATATTACCTTAGTTCACGATTTTCTGCTTCAGTGAGCTTCAAACCATCAAATAGATATTGTTCATCTTCTATATCATCCCTGAAACAGACGTGCAAAAATTAAAAAAAAAATAAAGATTAAAAAGCAAAAAATCAAAATCCTGCAGGCTAAGCAACCAAAGTTGCAGCAGTTGACAAAGGCATACTGAGGTAACCAAAGCCTAGAGGTGACACCCCAAGTCACAAGGATGGTAATTAAAGGTGCAATAAGGCACAAAGGGATGCTGGAGCCTAGGCGCTAGCCTCCAGGCGAAGGCATGTGCCCAAGTGAAGTGAGGTGCAAAAAGAAAAAATAAAAATAAAATACAATACAACACATAAATCTGAAAATTATATTTTAAGATATAAAAAAAAAGAGAAAAAAATTAGAAAGACAAGGAAAGAAACACACATAAATCACAAAAAAAAATGACAACATGACAAGTTATATATTAAGATATTAGAGTTAAGATAAAAAAGAATAGAATCAAAAAAAGAAAAAAGAGTAGAAAGCAAATATAGGAGGAGCGATTGAAAGACACACATCTGAATGGATGTGGGGTAAAGACTAGATTGCAAGAGGTGAGTGCTAGATGAAGGAGTGGAGGTTGGATAACAACGCACATCACCGATTTTTGTGTTGCATTTTATCTCTTTTATTAATTTATTTATTTTGTGCAAGCATACGTTGGCTAGATAGCTTTCTATCGAAAGAAAACCCTAAGTGACTTGTTCTGGAAAACAAAAAATAGAAAGGTGTGCCTTTCTCGACCCTTAGTCAAAAAACAAAACACAAGAAAGGTGCAAGCCTTTGCCCAAAGGATATAGCTTGAGTGAAGTCGCCCGCCTGAGGACTATTGAGGCAAAACCCTTGAGCCTTAAGTAAGGTGAGCCTGAGGCGCACCTTCAGTAACTATGGTCACACATGTAGGCGTCTCAGCATGTCTCTCAAGAGACTAAGGGTATGTTACTTATTTAAGCAAGAAAATATACAACATAGCCCAAAAAGTCATGCCTAAGGCTTATGTCTAGGCACCAAGGAGCATGCCTCAGGGGCTTAGTGATTTTTGTTCTTTTTAATTTACTCTATACTTGTTCTACTTACATTGGATGTTTTTAGTTTATGCATTTGTTATTTGCTCACCATTTATAGCCTCCACCTCCTACGGTTGTATGGTTTTGGTTCTAGTTTGGTTCTTGAAAAGAAACAAAACGAAAATCATAGTTCAGCTTTTTTAAATTTTGGAACCAGAATCGGAACCAAAACCAGATTTCAGTTCACTTCCAATTTGGTTCCTCAGATCTGCTTATATGTTTCTGGTATCGCTTCCAATATCTTTTTTAGTTTATTAATATCTTTTTTTCTAAAGGAAAAAACGTATTAATAATTTCTTTTTATTTCAGATAATAAAATATTAAAAATACAGAAATTCAAACACTAACAATATAACTAAGTCTTTAAAAATAATGGAATTTAACATTATTGTCAAATAAAGTAGTGAAAATGTGTCACCACTTACTGATAATATCTTTGTTTTAAAACCCTACACTAAAGTGATGCAGTTTCGATGTTGGTTAACTTGAGCTCAAGTACAAAACCTACGTAGTTTTGATTGTTAAGGGTTAGTTATTAATTATAACTATTAGTAACCGTATTATCATTAACAATATACTATTATTACTAATTATTAGAAAGGCAACAATTATAATATTATTAAAATTATCATTAGTAGCTATTAGAAAGAAAATAATTATACTATTATCAAAATTTTTTGTTGTAATAATATTAAGTATGCATGTAAGTAGAAATGTTACAATTAATTATAGTGCTATTAAAATATTATTTATAAGTAGAACCATTGTAATTATAGAATTAAATATGATAATAACACAAACTATCATTAGAAAAGCTATAATTAAAACACCATTAGAATACTAATGCAGTTACATGATTAATTGGTATATATATATGCAGAAGAAATATTGTTTACTAATTTGTAGGTTATAATATAAAAAAGCTTATATAGTAAAAGTGCATGTTTAAATTAAAAATTGATTTGGATTCAAGTTTCCTCCCTAAATATCAAATTCATTGTCAATTAATAAAGAGTATTCCAATAAATTACACATAGAATCTCACATCACCTTAATACTGATTAGTAAATAATATATATTTTTTTATTTAAATAATAAAAATAATATTTGTTCTGAAGTTCTAAATTAAATAAGAAATCAAAAAATTAATAACTACATATTTATTAATTGGTTCTTTAGTTTGCTTCTAGTTCAGTCTGGGTCCGGTATGATTTCGGTTCAATTCCAATTCGAACATTAGTAAGAATCAGAACCAAAACCAACACGCATTTTTTTTATTCCAGTTCCGGTTTCAATTCTTATAAAACATTTGTTTTCAGTTCTAATTTATTTCATTTCTGCGGTTTGATTCAGCTCCGTCAGGAACCATGCATAGCCATCCTCATACAGCCCTTCTTCTCCTTCTTCTAATGTGTTATGCCTTTGTCATGCATCTGAGGCACCCACCACTTTCTCCAGGCCAATCCTTATGTCTGCTTCTTCATCTTTTTCTTTTTTCCTTCTTACTGTCCTGATTTTTTCGTCTTTTCTTCTCTGCCCAATTGTTTGATGTCCCTGTCGTCTTTCTTTTTCATCTTTGTTGCTCCATTTCCACCCTTCTCAGTCTCAACATGAACTTTGTACCTTTACTTTCTTTTGATGACTGACGTATGAACATAAAACTGTTACTTCCTTTATTCACACTCTTGAATCTTTCATGTTTTCCCAACTTACACTGCTAGTGGTTATTTATCTTCATTTTAATATTTGATGATGCTTTATTATGAATGGATTTCTTTTGACAACCATGATTTGCACCTAGACATTCCAAAATTTTTCAAATAATCACCTCAAGTACGTTCCCTTTGTTTTCTTTTTCATGTTAAGGATCCAACAATCCAGTTCATAAGCAGAATGACTAAAACAAGACGACAGAAAATTTGTAAGTTAGGTGACAGCTAGATTTTAATTTAAGATACCTGAGTTCTTCCAATTTCTTTTGCTCCCGTTTCTTCAGATATTCTTGTCTTGACACTTTTCTGAATCCAAGATGAGGAATAGGATTAGAGCTGCTCACTCATTAAAAAGTGCAAACACAAAAAAGAAAGTAAAGAGAGCAACAATTACTAAAGCACACACCTCAAAGTATCAATTCCATCTTCCTCCAAAGCATGTGATCTTCGAATTTCTTCTTCTATAGCACCAAAAGCCGCAAAAGAGAAGGGGTAATGGAGACAAAATATAACTTAATTCAAATGAATTAAAAAGGATTCTTAAGAGTGTGATTTGTTTACATGACATTTAAGATGTTATACCTGCCTCCTTTTTTGTTAACTTTGGCTCTATTAGCTGTTAAAAATAGACCAAAATGACAATATCAGTGATATAAAACTAAATGTGTTCAAGAATATGATTTGTTGGCAGGAATTAAGCCCATTCCACAATACAGGTTATTCTAGTGAAGTTTATCCCATGTCAAGTGGGCCAGTCATAGAATCAGTACTAATCCACTCATTTTACACATATACGTCAAAATCCAGAAAAATGTTTCAAGGTTGCATTTGATACAATATTGTTTTAACAAAATTACAATTCTTTGCATAAAAGATTATGACAGTAATAGCAAGTCTCCGTAACTCATAATAATAGAATATGAAAAGGAAATGCTAATTTAGATCATTAAAGGTAAATGTGTACCTTCCGAGTCCCTGCAGCATCACGTTCTCTTATATTTTGTTCTAATTGTTCCCTTTCTCTTTGATCACGCAATCTTTCCTCCTCAGACTGCAAGCAGAAAGATATAAACGCCATATTTAAATTTTCCGGAACCTAACAAACAACAAACCTAAATATGCAGCTAATTACATACTTAATTCAAGTATTTGTGACCGAGGTGATTAATAAAAGTAGAACCCATTATAGATTATTAGTATCTAGCTACTTAAAGGCATGGAATAGCTTTCTTTATTTCAAATTCTGAGAATTGCAGAATACCTCAGAACCATCATCTTCATCCTGAGAAGTCCGCTGTCTAACATGCCTCTCTTCTTCTTGTTTGAGCAACTGCATCATTTCATTGGTATCAAAAAGTAAAAAATGGCTGATGTTAAAGCAGCACTGTCCAACAACTTACTATAAGAAATGAACAAAAGAATAACAATTTGCCTCATCTTCTTCATCCTCTTCACTGCCAATCTTCTTCCTAAATCTTTTCTTGTGTGTATCAGCTCTTCTAGGCTCAAAAGCAGCTGAAACTGATGATTTGTTATTAGAAACACTAGCAACACCATTATTCGTATCATCATCATCAGCAGCATCCAAAATTGTGTAACTCTTCTGTTTTCTCGCCAACATAGCAGCTTCCCTTTCTTGCTTTTGATAAAGCTGGAGGGAAAAGCATAGATATGTCTTGGTTAATTAACCATGCAATTTAACATGCCATAAGCCATTACCCAAACTAACAAGTCCATCATCATTCATCAACTAAGAACTCACACTTAAACCAGATTGTTTATGAGGTACTCTAGAAAAAAGTTGTTCAGCAAAAGCACGGGTTTCTGTTGATGATGAAAATCCAAATTCCGCAAGCTTACCCATTATATCAGCTGGCGAATTTGCTTGTTTAGCTGCATGGAAGTAAGATTAAGCACAAACTCAATCGATTCTACATATTATACACTAAAACCTTAGTTGCACAAGGTACAAAACCGTATTTTGTTTAACTCGACACATTTAACATATTATAAATCAAAATCATTCTTTATATGACATAAATAGCGCAAAACTGACTCACATAAGCCAATTATGTACTGAACAACTGTATTCTGCGAATAGCCCAGCAATGACATTAACTTATCAGATACCCATGTCTTCAAATCACAGTCTCCCATTTTCTCTGCACCATATAATGAAATAGAACAAACAAAATCAAACACCAAATAATGAAATAAAACAAACAAAATCCACACAGCCCATCCGTCGGGCAATCAAGCAAATTTAATTTTTCTCTTTCTGCATCCAAAATAAAAATATAAACATGTAATTGTCAATCCAAAAACTTCATCTTTACTAACTAAGGTTAAGCAAATAAATGAAAAACTAAATCAACAAATCAACAAATGGAAATTGATATTTGCTTAACCTTCACATCTTATTAATACAACTATCCAAATATATATACCTTTAATAATCATATACAACAATAGTTTTTAAACTCTTTCATTTCCATCATTATAAACTAAGATTTCATAATTCCATTTAATGATCCACAAATCATCGTCTTTACCAAATCTAATCTTAGCTAACGAACCCATTTACATCGTCCATCGAATATAAATAAGCATTTATACATTGACCAATACAGAAACTTGAATATCCTTCTACAACAACACAAGATCTCAAAATAATTGCTGCCATTTCAAGAAAATTCAAAGTTCTTGTATACTAAAATCCTGGAATACACACCAACTAGCCAATCCCTCGCAAAAATTAAATTCACAACCTCTTGTATACTATATCAAGCAATAATTTGAAGGAATAATTAAAAATAGTTGCTGCCATTTCAAGAAAAATCTTATTTCCTCACAAAAACTTTGTGTAAACATGAAAACCCACTCAACCTCATCAAGAAGCCCAAATAATAGTTCCCAATAGCAATGATCATTAAAATTCCTAAGTAAATCACGTAGGCAGTAGCTAGAAATGTACATTCCTATACCAATATTACTTTATTCATCACACCCTTTAAATAAAATTGAAAGAAATTATAAATACATCGTAAATGGTTAGAAATTAATTGCCTAGTTAAAAAAAATAGCGTCGGAAAATGAATTTTCCGGTTAAAATGACCGGCAGAAGCTCCAACGCTCAAAATCCAGTTCTGTCGGCGCTAGCTTGTCTGGAAGAGAAGGCAATGGAGGATCAAGGGCCGCTGGCGACCAGAGTAGGCTTAGGCTCACCAGCTTGAGGCTGATCTCACAGGAAAAACCAAAGAAAGCAGGCAACGCGACTGTACCGATCGCAAGTCACAATCGCAGCTCCTCCAGCTTGCTGCGTCAGCCAGAACGGGAAGGGAGAGAGCGAAACCGAGCGGCGCTGCCACGAGAAGGAAGCTGGAGTCGCTGGAAAACCAAAGGAACCCCGGAGACGCGACTGTCTCGATCGGGAGTGAAATCGCAGCTACCTGCCGCTGTTGCGTTCAACAGAAACGAAAGGAGAGAGAGAAAGAGAGAACGGAGACGCGTGGTAAGGAGGCGACCGCGGCAGGAAGGCGGTGGCAGAGGTCGC
Source organism: Jatropha multifida (assembly GCA_948099535.1). Taxonomy (NCBI): domain Eukaryota; kingdom Viridiplantae; phylum Streptophyta; class Magnoliopsida; order Malpighiales; family Euphorbiaceae; genus Jatropha; species Jatropha multifida. The sequence goes on from CANUEX010000986.1 coordinate 63,663, forward strand.
TGGTCTCAGGCGATCGGAAAAACGAAAAAGAAATGAAGGGGGAGGAGCTGAGTCGGCGCTGATAGGGAGAGGCTTTTAGAGAATTTTTGTTTAGGTTTTTGTGAAAGATTTGGTTCGAATCGGGTTTGTTTCGGTCCAATCGTGATTTTGTTTGATTTTAATTGATTTTCCAATGGTTTAATTGACTCTTTAGGTTTGGTTTTAACAATAAGGTATTTATTATTGGACTTGTTTAAATATTGTTTAAATATCTCACAAAGCATAATTTTATAAATTTTTAAATCTAATAATATCCTAAAATGTAATCGGCTAAGATTAATATTTAGATGTTTAAATGAAAAACTTTTGAAAATAATTTTTCGGGTCATTTCTGAGTTGAGAAACTCACACAATTTTTATTTAAATTTTTCCAAGTAATTTCACTTCAGAGCAAGAAATGAAATATTTATTTTGATCAATTATATTGATTATGTTGGTGGTTATATGAGAACTAATTCTATCTTTTATGTCATTTGAACTACACAGTTGTAAGATTATTAAGTCAGCTGTTATGCGTGGATATTTATATTTGAATTAGAGCCTTTGATAAGTTAAGATAAATCATAAAAATGGAATAGAGTCAGTAAATAAGAAGGAAAAGCTAATGTAGCTTCATAAATCAGGTTAGTAAAATATTAACTTTTTATTTGACTAAGTTAAATATTCTTAATTTTTGATATTTTGTAAAGTGATATTTTATTAAATGAGTGATTGATATATTATGTTTATGGATTTTTAAAGAAAATAGATGTTATTTGATAGAACATGAGTTTTAAACAATTCTTATGAATTGATTGATATTCTATTTTATGAAAAGGATGATTATTAGCTACTTATTAATTAATATTTGAATGGTGGCTATGATTGGATATTTTTAGTAGTGTTATGAAATGAAATATTGCTAATATGATTTTGATATTGATATATGAATGAAATAATTTATAGTCTCATAACAATTGATAGACATGGTTATTGTCTTCCAATATCACTTTATTTGTTGAAATTGATATTGTGATTAATATGATTATTATCTATCGGTATCACTTGATTTGTTGAAGTGGATACTGTGATTGTTATTACTCCCTCCATGTTGAGGTTGTAGATTTCTCCCTTTATAATGATGTTGGAGATTACTCCCTCTTTAATGAGATTGTAGATTGCTCCCTCTTCTGTTGAGATAAAAATCATAGATTGAGGTCATAGATTGTAGATCTAGATGTGTATATTAGATACTGATGACCATTCAGATTGAGTATATCTAGATTGCTGAAACTAATTGAAATATTATTGAATTATTGATGTATATTTTATGGAAATAATATTGATGATATTCTATCAATTTATATGGGCAATTTTTGGATTTTAATTTAAGCATTTCCACTGCTATTGAGATAAAAATCATAGATTGAGATCGTAGATTGTAGATCTAAATGTGTACATTAGATATTGATGACCTTTCAGATTAAGTCTATCTAGATTGCTGAAACTAATTGAAATATTATTGAATTATTGATGTATGTTTTATGGAAATAATATTTATGATATTCTATCAATTTATATGGGCAATTTTTGAATTTTAATTTAAGCATTTCCACTGCTATTATGTCACGACCCGTTTCCATGGGCCGGACCGGCACTAGGACCTGGGTAAGCTTAAGGCCCCCGAGGCCCGTAGTAAGCCTAATCTCTGATTTCAATACCATACTTATATGAAAATATTCTACAAGTTGGCCCATTATATTTTTAGTGATTCAATCTATCACAAGGCCTTATTTTATTCAACTAAATCATTCCCATAAAGTCTTACATACACTTAACATTATTGTTATTACAATCATAAATCTTAACATAACTGCGGATTTTCTACTACTGTATTACTACAAAGAATGCTAAATAATTCTATCTTATACATTCACATAATCCTTTAAATAACCTCAAAGGAAAAAAAACTAATGCTCCAAACATATTCAACTGAGTCACAATTTCCTGAAACAATATAAGGGGATAAGGGGGGAAAGGGGTGAGTATAAAACTCAGTGAATAATAACATATAATACCAAACTCACACATTCACACAAATGATACTTAAGGCATTCTAAATGGACATTCTCCATTCACACAATGACAATCATACCACCCACAAACATTTGCAATCATATGCACATTAAGTGGTTGTTAGTCAGTGAAATCACCATAACAGGACCATGCTCTCCCCAAGCATGCTTTAATATCCATCATATCACATCGTGTGATTCCATGGTCCTGTGGCTTGTGCACC
>CANUEX010001053.1:0-31687 GCA_948099535.1 Jatropha multifida
AATGGTTATTCAATAAATTTTCGGGCGAACCAAAATGATTTTCGATCCCCATAATATTACGTGGCGTAATATTATTGGCTAATAATTTACAATTTAAATTTAAATGAGAATGTTTTGAAATAAAAATTTCAGGGTATTATAGAAAAACAATGCAAAACTTAATTTTTTGAATTTATCTATTATAAGTTTGACTTTATAATAAAAAAGTTAGTTTATCATCTATTAGATATCAAAATAATAATAGGATTAATGGAACACAAAATAATAATTGCATTATTACATATAATGATTGATAATCAAATTTATAACACTCATCTTAATTTTTAATTAATAATTTAATACTTGTTCTTTTCAAAATTTTATTATAAACTTCAAAAAAACCATAACCAATTGTTTTTAAAATATAACTTTAAAATTTGTTTTCATATCATAATTAATTATAAATTATATAACCCATATCTATAAACTTTTTTTAATATATATTAAGATTGTTTATAGATTTTTATAAAAATAATTATCTTAAAATGTTATTTATTGTGTTTAAAATAATTTCAAGTAGCTTACTATTTATATTAAAATAATTTTAGTTATCCCGGTTCACATGCAATCAATAGAAATATCTCATATTAATTTAATATTATGAAAAACAAATTAATATATGATTTTAGAAAATTTTATTGTGTTTTCGAGAAAAAAATAGATTTTCTAAAAGTTAAAAAAAATTAAAAAAGAAAAAAATAAATAATGTTATGACCTGCTCAGCAGGTTAATATGTCCAAATGACATACAAAGAGAGTTTCTGTATTTGTATAGAATTTTAGAATTTTGTATTATTGTAAAAGCCCATTATAAATATTAAATCGTTCAGAAATGGATTAATGCATCCTTCAAAAAAAGACACCATCAACATTTTCAACTCTATCCCTCAAATCTTTTACTGATTCTCTTTCTTTCCAAGATCTGCTTCTCTCACCATCTCAAAGAAAATCAAGAACCATGGAGCTAACTGGGTTTCCTAGGAGATGCAAAAGCAAAGCAACTCATTTGAGTTTAATGGGCTTTTTGATAACGGCATCAAGAACGAGCCTCGTGGATCGGCTTGAGATTTAAGTAAGTTCCATTTAATTATTTGACATTTATTGGGTTGGTTAAAGAAGCCTAAAGCGAAAAAATTAAATGTATACATATAATGAAATTGAGCATACACATACCATTTGTGAGGTCTCAACTCGAGCGCCTAGTCTAATCCGCTAAATGTGGAATTGGAACACTCATATTGAGTTGGGTTCATGATGTAGAAGTTTATTTAATCTTATTACTTTCTTTGAAAAGTAGTCGCCGCTTATATTTTTTATTTTAAAAGAAAAATCTAAGAAAAACCTGAATTTGACTTCAAATATTAGTCCAAATGGATAAAATATACTAATTATTTAAGCCGATAAAGATTTGGGTACTAGATTTTTGATTTAAAACAATCAAATAATTGACCTAAGGTTTAATATTTTGTCAAATGAAAACAATTTTAAAATGAATAAATGCATCTCAATTATAGGAAAACAGTAAAGAAAGTGGTAAATAAAATGATAACGAATAAAAGAGAATCTCATTTGAGAATTTTAGAATAACCACACATCTAAGCAATAAACATGTCAAAAAGCATTTAAATGAATGTAAACAATGGAGGGAATATCATCTTTAGCCCCTTTAAGGGTATTCTAGGATGGCCACATGTTTTTCCAAATTAAAATAATGAAAGCATTTACAGAAAACAAAGGAACCATAAATAACACAAAGAAAAGCATAAAGAAAACAAAGAAGAAAGTACTACCTCTAGCTCCTTATGGGGATTCTAGATAGTCACACGTCTCCTAATCAAGTGCATAAAACAAGTAGATCCAACGAAATCAAGAGAAAAGGGAAAAAATATTTTATGGATTTTTGGTTCACAACTTAAGTTTAGTAATCGAGTCTGCTTGGTTATCCCATTGCATAGGAATCATAACCAAGCAATTCTTTCATTATGAAATGAGGGTTGTTAGTTGTAGAAAAGTGTGCATTTATCAAATGTTGGCTTTAGTCACTATTCTAAAAGAAACAATGTCATTTGATTGAAAAAGTGACTTATATTAATACATAATATAGAGCAAAAATTTAAAAAGTGCATAAAATAAATATTACCAGAGTCAGAATGTTAGTAGATGTAATGATTATAATAAAATTTCAAGCTCATGATCACAATATTTATCTTAGGATGATGAATAAATTTCACAAATCATTACAAGAAACAATGTTATAATTATTAATGTACTAATTCGAATTCAAGAAATGAGTTATACACCGTAGCTCAAAACACTTTGATCTCGGAATCTAGGTAGGATTTGAATTCTTTGTGTTAATCAGTCATAGATATTATAATCTTACACCACTAGAAGTGACTCACATCCCATTCCAAAGTAATCATAACTCATAATCATCAGAGGGATCGAAGACCATAATTTTTTAGATCTCTGGGAAGCTATAACGTGAGTCATAGCATTATGACATAGTCATAACTAATGACTCACGCCATAGCAGCCTAGAAAGCTGTGGAATGGACTGAATGCGGGTTTTTCTCGCGAACACCTTAAAAATTGATGATTTAAAAGAAACACATAGGAGATGAACTAACAATAATAAATAGATGAAGTTCAGATTCTTAATTCACCTTGTTTTAAAGAAAATAATTGATTTGCTTGAAATAAGTGAACAATACCCTATGAACTTTGATTCTTCAAGGATAAACCAAGATTGTATTGTTGATTTATGTTTTTAGAAGTGCTTTAGACACCTGAAACTCACTAGAGGTTTGCTGGAAACATTCTCTCTCACAACAAACTACTAAGATTTGCTTAGATTTTAGTTGAAAATGGTGTGAAAATTGATTTTGGCAAGTATTTCCAAGCCCTTAATGTGACATCCTGACCCGACAAAGCGATCCTAAGAGGGCGGGTAGAGCAGGGCTCCTGGCAAGCTTCCAGGATGGCAGGCTGGCTAGGGTAGTGGAATACGGGACATAAGAATGAATCAGATCATATATCGAAAAGGGGGTAGTGGAATGGCTGGAGAGTTGGAAGAACTCCAGGGTTAAGCGTGCTCTCTTGACAGAAATCCTAGGATGGGTGACCTCCTGGGAAGTTTCCATTTCACCTGCGGGACAAAATCGTATGGGTCTTGCCGATCTAGTATGGGATGGAACCGGCTTAATCCAAAGCGGACAATTTCTCTGGTAGTTGGAGTCAGGGCGTTACAATTTGGTATCAGAGCCTGACCCCCTCCAGTAGATATATGGTTCGAGGACAAACCACGCAGAAGCTAGTGGGTCTGTGACATCCCGACTTGGCAAAGCGATCTTAAGAGGGCGGGTAGAGCAGGACTCCTGGCGAGTTTCTAGGATGGCAAGCTAGCTAGGGTAGTGGAATGCGGGACATAGGAATGAATCAGATCATATATAAAAAAGGAGGTAACTAATCATCAAAGGTCCTTTTTGGTGGAATGGCTAGAGAGTTGGAAGAACTCTAAGGTTAAACGTGCTCCCTTGACAGAAATCCTAGGATGGGTGACCTTCTGAAAAGTTTCCATTTTACCTGCGGGGAAAAATCATGCCGCTCTTATCGATCTAGTATGGGATGGAACCGGCTTGATCCAAAGCGGACAATTCCTCTAGTGGTTGGAATCGTGCCGCTCTTGTTGATTTAGTATGGGATGGAACCGGGTTGATCCAAAGCGGACAATTCCTCTAGTGGTTGGAGTTAGAGCATTACACTTAAGCTTCTAAAAATTTGGTGACCCCCAACTCTCATCCCAAGCCCTTTATTTATAGACAAATAGGTGAGAGTAGCATTATTTATGGCTTAAATGGCATGTGGGCCCCATGTGTGCCCCACAGACGAGTTGAATTTTGATTTTTCACGAAATTAGTCTAATGGTACATACATCGATGTAATTTATCCCGAGTGAATGTGGGACGCATTTTCGGGCCTCGCCTCGGTACAAACCTTGAAAACATGAAAAGTCATAATGGGTCACATTTCACTTGCGGGACAAAACCGTGCGTATCTTGTCGATCTAGTATGGTATGGAACCGACTTGATCCAAAGCAAACAATTCCTCTGGTGGTTGGAGTCAGGGCGTTACACTTAAGCTTCTAAAAATTTTGTGACCCCCAACTCTCATCCAAGCCCTTTATTTATAGACAAATAGGTGAGAGTAGCATTATTTATGGCTTAAATGGCATATGGGCCCCATGTGCGCCCCACAGACGAGTTGAATTTTGATTTTTCACAAAATTAGTCTAATGGTACATACATCGATGTAATTTATCCCGAGCGAATGTGGGACGCATTTTCGGGTCTCGCCTCGATACAAACCTTGAAAACATGAAAAGTCATAATGGGTCACATTTGACCTGCAGGACAAAACCGTGTGGGTCTTGTCGATCTAGTATGGGATGGAACCAGCTTGATCCAAAGCGGACAATTGCTCTGGTGGTTGGAGTTAGGGCGTTACACTTAAGCTTCTAAAAATTTTGTGACCCCCAACTCTCATCCCAAGCCCTTTATTTATAGACAAATAGGTGAGAGTAACATTATTTATGGCTTAAATGGCATGTGGGTCCCATGTGCGCCCCACAGACGAGTTGAGTTTTGATTTTTCACGAAATTAGTCTAATGGTACATACATTGATGTAATTTATCCCAAGCGAATGTGGGACGCATTTTCGGGCCTCGCCTCGGTATAAACCTTGAAAACATGAAAAGTCATAATGGGTCACATTTCTTAGCTTCGAATCATCGATCCAAGAACAGATTCACCAAGTCTCTTAACCTCATTTTTAGTAATAAAGGTTATCATCACTGAGTTTTTTTTTTTTGGCAAATATTGAGGGTCTACACATTGGGGGGTGAGCCAAGGAGAGGATTTTCAGATTTTGAGGGGAGACTCTTACATTTTTGAAACTTAACCAAAGATCTAAAGGAAACTTATGTTAACCTTGGATACAAGTTGAGATTTTATTGCTCAATCAGTCTAAAATCCCCCTTAGATCAATCAAAAGTTCTAAAAACACTTAGTATAGTCTTGAATCTCGGACTATTGGATTAAGAACCAAATTTTTTGTGTTTCTTTATCCATTTTTAGCAAATCTTCAAAGTAATCTTTGAAGGTAGTTTCTGAGAACCTTAATCCTATTTCTAAACCCTTTTATGAGGTAATGGCACAAGCCATTGAGTGTGACGGACACCACAGGCTTGTGGCTCATGCCACATGAGCCCAGATTTCTCCTATTTCAACTCACAACACATGTAAACCTTCTTGAACTGGGAAGGGCCTCGCACCACTACATGGGGCACATGCCATAGCCCCTTTTGGTGCAAGGCTTTCATTTTAGAGGTCCAGAATGACTAAAAATCAATAAACGCCCCTTTCTTAGACATCTAGTGATCAAGCTCTAACCTTAAAAGGTCTAGGATGCGTATTTGGTTACGAATGGATCAAATAAATAGTAAAACAAGATTAAGGCAGTGATTGATGGATTTATTCATCGTCCTTGATGAACATGAACACCATGAGCTTAAATCTTGATTAATCATTTAAATTCATGTCTTTAAATTATTCTTATTTACTTTTCCAGCATTTAAATTCATGTCTTTAAATAAAATTTAATTATGCTCTTAATTTAATGCCTTTATGATTATTGTTGTACTAACCTCTTATTCATCAAAATTTTATTTTATACATGCATCACGCTTCCATTTTTGTGAGTGAATGGATGAGTGTTTTTTGATTGGGATGTATGGTTTAATGTTCTGTGAATATTGCTTTTTTGTGGTTATGTTGTTTGTTTGGACATTTTATTTCTTATTATATTTCAATGTTTATTATTGCAAAATGTAATGAGGTCTCGATGGATCTCAATTAAAGTGTATGTCCAATAATTAGTTGGGTTTGGAAAATTTAGAGGAATGAGGGTATAATATACATTTACGAAGGGTTGTAACTTTTTTCTTCTCCCCCTTTCTTTGTGATGTTTCATTTATGCACTATGTACGAGATTATTTGCTTGAATGACATGTTTTCTAAAAATTGCATTAAAACTATTTTACATCTTAATTAAGAGTTAATCTTATTATTAATCATTGTGAATTAATGGACAATTAGAATGCTAGTTTAATCAAACAAAATGGGAGCCTATTACATTTCCATTTTGTACTTAACTCTCGGACCATATATTTGTTTAAAATTGGATTAGCCAATTTCAGTAGATCAACTAATTCGAGAATTTCCCTAATAAGAGTGATGACTCCAAAATAAAACTCTTATCAAAGTGAGAGAACATTTTTACCATATAAAATGAACCAAGTCCGTTCAATTTGGTTCTTTTCAAAAATCCAAAACTTTCGGAAAAACCCACGTGCCCTCAAGTGTCACTTATTTTATGTGGACGCTTGACTTATTTGCAAGATTTAATTTAATTAGTCTACTTGACTAGTTTTTTTTTCCGCTTTTACTATATTATTTATTTATACAACAAATAATATTTATCCAATAATTTTATTAGAATAACCATTTAAATATTTTGATTGATTATTAAAATAAATTATTTAATTTAACTAACCAATAATTTAATTGGCTAATTAAATAATTAATTTAATAATTAAATTAACTTAATAAAATTTTTATATCTATAAACGCCCTTTGAAACTTGTTCATGAACTTGTTTGAATGAGTCTTGAAAATTTGAATAAGACATTTTTTTAATTTTAACTCATGCCCCTTTTTTATGGCATGAAAAAAAAATTAGCAATTCTAATTTAATTGGCTAATTAATTTTTTTCTTTTAGTCCAAATGAATCTCTTATATTTTTTTTAAGTTTTTTGTCCTTCAAAAAATCAAATCGTTGATGATTTTGGAGTTGAAAATTTAAATTTTTATCAAATTTAGAATTAAGAATTTAAATTCTTGTTGAATTTGGAATTGAAGATTTAATCCTTATCAAATTGAAGATTTAATTCTTATTGAATGTGGAGTCGAAAATGTCGTAAAAAGAAACACTTAACTCAGAGTTTTTTTTTTAATATATCTCTCCAAATATTTTGTCAAAGTTACCCCTCCAATGATGACTACGTGGCAAGACGCCTGCAATACTATGAATCGGGCTGTTATTGATTTGCTTTTTTCTTTTTTTAATTCTTTAAATCGATGACAAACTACTTACATTTAGACCAAAAACATATCTTTGCGTGTGAGACTTTCATCAATATACATAATAACAATAAATAAAATAATTTCTGAAAATATTCTATAAATATTATATTTAAATATAAATAATTAAATAATTGATAAGGAATTGCAGTTAATATTTAATAATAAAATATATTAAATAATAATATTAGACTCTTAAGAGTATTTTAACTATTAAATAATATAAAATTTTCATAAATCTTATCCTAACAGGATTATATTAATTCTAATATATATATTTCAAATTTTCTCGAAAAGGGATGAATTTTTAAATACTTTCAAAATTCAATTTTGATAGTTAATAAATAGTACGGCAAGTGTGGAACACACTTTTCACTTGCGAAATAAAAGAAGAAAAATCAAGCCATTCTCAAACATAATCGAATCGAATTAGAGATTTAACCAGACCAATACATTGGACCAATCAAACCCAGAAAGAGGAAAACCACAGCTCATCCCTCATCATCCCCTGTCGCGCACTCCATCTTGGCTGACAGTGGCATTCTCCTCGCACGACCTCAACTCAGCCACACTTGACCGACGATCCAGCAAGCTTCAACCGCGTTATGCCGCCTCCAGCCATCACCTGCTCATCCGCGCGACCTACATTGGACCACCGCTGCAGCTCCAACAGCTCCTTAGGCCACCACACCTCAGCCTCATTTCGCGTCGCTCTATAGAGACGTAGCAGCAGCTCGCATCGCTCCTCAGGCCACCGCACAACTTTGAACGGTTGGATTCAGTGGCTGTCTCTTTCTCTCTCTTTGATCCAGCAAGATCAGTTGGAGGCCAGCCAATCCAACCTCTTTCCAACTACCATTAGTTGAGGTAATCTCATAAGGTTGTCTCTCCATTGAGCACCGACGTCGTTTCAGGCCAAACAATCCAGATTCAGGCATGCTTTAACATTATCAATCCTTATTTCTTTGCTCCTTTCTTTCCCTTTTTTTGTGTGTAATATGTTGCTTGTCAATTTATTCACTTGGCCTATGAACTCAAAACTGAATTTTTAACAATCAATTTGAATAGAATAATAAGAAGCAGCCCTAGCATAATTTAGCTGAAACAATGGAAAAGAATATAGCAATAAAAGGAAAAAAAAGATTTGTGATTTCAATCTGCAGAGCTCACTCCAGAAGCGATTGCTCAAGCTCTTTATTAAGTCACATTTATTTATTATATAAGTAGAGTTGACATAAAACTAAAATATGAATGTATTATTATTTCCTTGAATGTATTATTAGCAACGTCATAAATGCCTGGAAATAGATCGAGCTTGTGATTCATCATTGCTTTGAGCACTATCATAAAAAAGACAATGTAGAACAGCATGAAAAAGATATTTATTTCCTTTAAAGCTTAAGGTTCAGACTTGCTTTGCTTCTATTAATTACTTTTATATGAGTTTGATTACATCATCTTTAACCCCTAGAATTGCTTGTGGATTTTACTATCTAAAAAAATATCTTATAATGATAAAGGTCAAGATGGAAACTAGTAATTTGATCCAACATGTGACAACTACATGTGATTATTGTCAATTCCCAATAGCTTCCACTTAATTTGTTATTCAGATGTTTGTTGAGAATTTTTTGAAATATTTAGGTGCAATTGCTTTTGGCCATTCATGTTGGTCTATAAGCCTGAAGCCTTGAGAAATAGATTCTTTTCCAGATTCACACAAAGAACAAATAGTCAATTATTGGCCTCTCCATTAGTGAAGTCTTTGAATTATAGAAGTTTATAATAGTTGATGGTGTTTTCTTGAAGTTTCTTGCTTCCCAATCAACCCAAGAATTACAGTAAATAAATAAACATTTCTGTGTAGAAAAATTTAAGCATACTTAATTAATTATTGACCGCAGACTTCATATGATAGTTGCATAATAAAAATTAATAATTAGAATCAATAATTAATCAAGTGTTTCATTGACTTGCTTATGCCATAAAATAATTTGCATATCAGATGCAAATATGGAAACAACGCAACATGTGAACTTAGAGGATTATGATTGTCATTTATTTGAGACTAGTTATTACCTTATTTTAATATTGAAGGGTTGATGTGAGTGGATCAATTTGTTACATGGACTTTTAAATTCAAACTTTGTAGGTAGCACAACCAAATGGAGGTAAATAAAACGGACTTAAGCAGTCCACTAGTCTCCAGTTCTTCAGAGGCTTAAGTGGCCTAATTTTCTCCGTCCAATGAGACAGTTTTCCAGAGGCTTAAGTGGCCCGATTTTCTTCATCCAATGGGACGATTGGCCAGAGGCCTAAGCGGCCTAATTTTTTTCGTCCAATGGGATAGTTTGCTAGAGGTCTAAGGCCCTAAGTTTTCTTCGTCCAAAATCAAACAGTTTGCCAGAGGACTAAGGGCCCAAGTTTTTTCTGTCCAATAGGACAATTCACCAAAGGCCTAAGCGGCTCAGTTTTCTCTGTCCAATGGGACAGTTCGCTAGAGGCTAAGGGCCCAAGTTTTCTCCGTGCAAAATCAGACGGTTCGCCAGAGGCCTAAGCAGCCCAAGTTTTCTTCATCCAATGGGACAGTTCACCAGAGGCCTAAGCGGCCAAGTTTTCTCCGTCTAATGGACAATTCGCCAGAGGCCTGAAGCGGCTCAAGTTTTCTCTATCCAGTGGGACAGTTCGCCAGAGGCCTGAAGAGCTTAAGTTTTTTTCGTCCAGTAGACAGTTTGCTAAAGACCTAAGCGGCCTAATTATCTCCGTCTAGTGGACAATCCAAGATATTAAATCTACAAATTCGGTACATATCCTTCGCCACTTAACCTAATTGACATATTTGTTAAAGTCATTATCTATTAAATTAAAACCTCGTTATGCACCAGTCTAAATAAGTCGTTATTCGTTAAATCATTAGTTGTTAAACATACTTAGGTCGCCCAAATAATTTAAGTAATGGCATGTTCGAATAATAATAACAACAAATAAAAAAAATAAAATAATTTCTGAAAATATTCTACGAATATTATATTTAGACAAGAATGACCAAATAACTAATGGGGGATTACTGTTAATATATAATAATAAAATGTATTAAATAATAATACTAAATTCCTATGAGAACTCTAACTACTAGATAATATAGGATTCCCATAATCCTTATCCTAATAGGATTATCTAAACTCCAATATATATACCCTAAATTTACTTTAAAAGGGGAACGAATTCTCAAATACTCTCAAAACTCAATTTTTATGGTTAACAATACAGATAAAAATAAATAATCTTATCTGCATATGAATTACATCATGGCCACCTCAAGTACTTTGCTTTAATCATCTAAGAAATCCTACACCAATTTTCGAACCATAGACTTTTGTTTTTTTGTTTTTAATTGTTGGTGATGCTCTTCAATTTCAAAGTTTTGTCTTCAAGCAGTGTGCTCCATGTATCCAAACTTAATGTATATAGGCTCTTGACTTTTATGTATGACTTGAAATATTTAGCAAAATAAATTCTTAAGTAATTATCTTGTCAACTTTTATATTTTTTATCTTTTTCTTCTTTGAGCTGCTATTAGTCATGAAATATTTGTGCTTGGACAATTGGGATTATTAACTTGATATAAGCTTGAATTAACTTTTCTTTTTTTAGCAGAACTCCACCCAATTGTCCAATTTTGAGATTTGATCAAGATGTTTCGCATCATTAATCTTTCTATTTCATGCAAAATTCCAAGCATGAAAAATTTGAGTGACGATGAACACGATTCAAATCCTAGAATGATCTTCATCTTTCAAAGATTTGCCAACAAATATATTGGAACCAAAAAACCAAGGTAGACCCTCCTCACCTTATGGCGTTTAATGCCATTTGTTTTAATCTTCACTTCACTCGATTTGAACTCCATCAAATAATCTTTGACTTTTAAGAAATCGCATCCACAACAATGAAGTCTTTTGTCATCCTTCTTTCAAATTTGTTGGCGAATTTTCCTTCGTCGAACGTTCTTGGGAGTGTCTTGAAGATATGTTGGCAAGTAACAAGCAACTACTTTTGAAAGCTAAGGTATATCATGCTTTGTTCGCATCACTCTTCACTTATGATCGCTTCCCCAATGTCATTCATTGTTTCTATGAACATTGGAGTGCGCAAACAAAAACTATTTTCCTCCCAACTAGAAAAGAGTCGATTTCTCTTTGGGATTTGAAGTTCCTAGGAGGACTCCCAATTTATGGCTCATTTTATGATGAGATGATCCCTTCAGCTGCAAATCTTATTAAAGTCAACAGAGGTGGAACTCCCTCTTATATAAAGCTGCAAATACTTATTTTATGCATACTACAAAAATGCCAAACAGATTGGAATAGCTTTGTCATGAATGTTCACAATTAGGTGAACTTTGGTTTCACAGTCCTGTTAGATATCCTGAGCCTCCTTAAAAAGACTACAATAAAAGAACTACTCCTCCTTAGAAGAATTTAAATCCTTGAGGTGTCATTGACAATAAATTACCATGGGATACAAGCTATCAAAAGGCTTTTGAAATTTGAACACAGAAGATGATCTACCAGAAGAAGTTTACTTGGCTGCTTTGATTTTTTATTGGCTATGTAAGTTTGTACTTCCACATGATCCTATGAATCTCACCCAAGCACTTCCAAAGTTGCGAGTATGATCGCATTTGGTGAAATCTTTTCTTTGATTATTCCTGTTTTAGCAAGTTTTATAAAGGCCTTTGAGCAATCTCTATTGTTACAATTTTGAAGAGGTCTGAAGTACCATTGTCTTTTCATTATGTTTATGCTTGGTTATTTAACTATTTTGATATGCACTTTATGCATGTTGTTGATGGAGATGCTAAGATGACTTCTAATAGCTTACAACGAATGACAAAGTATTATAATGAAACTAAAGCCACCAAGATTTTTGTGGAACAAAAGGCTAATTTGGGTCCATCCCGAATCATGAAGAAAGATTTCTTTTTGGATGATAATGGTGAGTTTTCTTCACATCAAGTAGAATACTTCATCAATCCTTATTCAATCTTGTTACTTAACTTTTTTTCTTTTTTTGCGTGTGATTATACTTAGCAAAATACTAAGCTACCTACATACCGTCTTTTTGGAAGGATCAAGTCATAATGTAGTTCAAAGTACTTTTTGTGAGGTTTTTTATGTTATTGAACTTAGTATAATACTAAGGTGCCTTAGTACCTTCTTTTGGAAGGATAAAATCATAATGTAGTTCAACTAAATTCTTTTTTGCTTATTAGCCATTCATAGTTTTTGCTTATGCGAGCCAAGATAGGAACATTGCTGAGCTTCTAGGAGCAAGAACTTGTTGTTGATTGGTTCGATTCGCACTCCATCTTGATGAATTATCTTATATGCTCCATTCAAGTAGACTTTCTAAACTACATATGGCCTATCCTAGTTTAAGAGCAACTTTTCCCATATGCCATGATATGATTATTGGTCTTCTTACTGCTAGAACCAGATCACCAACTTGAAAAGATTAGATTTGCACCTTCCTGTTAAAAGCTTTGCACATTTGAGCTTGATAACACTCTAAATATTATTGCGCTTCAAGTTATTTTTCATCCAATGTTTTTAACTCCTACAAACAAAGCCGAGCATTATCTTCATTTGAAAGACCTTCTTAGATGGCAATCCTCGATGATGGAATTTGTTGTTTAAAGGGAGTAACAGTTTCTACACCATAAACAAGCAAACATGGAGTTACTTGAGGTGATGTTCTATATGTAGATCGACATGCCCATAAGGCCCCCTAATCTTTCATGTCCATCCTTTTTTAATCGATTGACTATCTTCTTAAGAAGTTTGCCCAAAGTCATGTTGAATGCTTCTGCAAGACCATTTGTTGGTGCATTATACATGGACAAATATATTGCTCAAATTTGAATTGCTCACATAAGTTGTCCATGGCTTTATTATAGAACTCCCTTCCATTATCAGTTATGATGTATCGAGGCACACCAAAATGATAAATGATGTTCACTCTAATAAAGCTCACTACAGTCTCCTTCTTAATTTCTTTATACAAAGCGACTTTAACCCATTTTGAGAAGTTATCAGCGACAGCAAGAATGTATATGTGGCCACTTGAACTTTTTGGTCTTACAACATCTTATTCTTAATCTTCGAAAGGCGATGATGCTACTATTGGTTAAAGTGGTTTAGCAATTGATGAATTAGGTTTGCACGTAATTGACACTCTTGACATCTTTTGGTATAATTCATGCAATCTATCACCATTGTAGGCCAATAGTACCAAGTCCTTTTAATTTGAAAGTGCAACTTTAGCCCAGATGGAAAATACCTAAATGTGCCTCTTCTAAAGCTTTGGTAGCTTCTTCTTCTCCAAGGCAACATAAGAAAACTCCATCAAAAGAGTGACGATAAAGCATACCTTTAAAGTTTATAAAGCGAGAAGCCCACCTTCTTATTTTAGCTTTCTTCCTTTGATTAGCTAATAGTTTTCCATGCTCCAGATAATTAACAAGTGTTGTTGTCAATCCTCTTTTTCTACTTCATAAATGGAGACAACATCCATCTCTTCGAGTATCCAATATAGGTGGCATTACCCATCTCTTACATGCACTTTTGCTTCTATAACTAGCAATGCTAGAGTTATCATCAAATTCACTAAAGAATCAACTTGGTGATTTTCTTTTTACAATACATGCTCAATGGAAGTATTGTCAAACTGAGAGAGAAGTTTAGCAGCATAGTTTAAGTAAGACAACAATTTTGGCATTCTTACTTCATATAGGGAGGGAACTTGATTGATAACCAACTTCAAATCTCTAAATATCCTCAAGTTAGATATCTCCATGTCAATTGCCATTTCTAAGCTAAGTATTAAAGCCTAATATTTGCAACATTGTTTGAGCACCTCTCAACTAAGTTGAATGCGAAAGGTAAGATTTCCCCTTTTGGAGTGATGGAGACAACTCTAGCTCCTATGCGCATCTGACTTGATGCACCATCAAATAACATTCTTTAATATTATGGAACTTCAATAAGGAAATCAGAGAACTTCCAATCATCGGGAATAGGATGGTTTATAAGAAAATCAGCAAGCGCTTGCCCTTTTATTACTTTTTATGGGATGTAAATGATCTTAAATTCTTGGAGTAATAGAGCCCACTTTGCTAGTCTTCTAGACAAGACTGGTTTGGCCATCAAATATTTAATGGGATAGTCATGCAAAATTAGTCGAATTGAATAAGCTTGCAAGGAATGCCTCAGTTTCTTTATTGAAAACATTAGTGTTAAACACATCTTCTCAATTGGCAAATAATTCAATTCAGCACCTGGTGGCATTCTATTGAGATAGTACAATGCATTCTCCTTTCCTTCATCATGTTCTTGTGCTAGCAGTAGTCCCAAAGAGCATTCTTGAGTAGCAATATACAAGATGAGGGCACGTCCTTTTATCAACACTCTAAGGATAGGTGGATTCATCAAGTATGACTTAACGCTTTTTAAAGCATTGCTACATGCTTCATCCCCATTCAAAAGGGACACCTTTTTTATGAGTCAACTTAATGGCTGGCACCGACCGGCTAGATTTGAAATGAACCTTTGAATGTATGCCAATTTCCCTTGCAGGCTTTTGAGTTCATGAATGTTGCAAGGTTTCGACATTTTGAGGATTGCATCAATTTTTGACTGATCAATCTTAATACCTCGATACCTCATAATGAATTCTAAAAATTTTTTTTATGAGATTCCAAAATGCACAATTTAAAGGATTAATCTTCAATTGGAATTTATGTAAATGTTGAAATTTTTGTTGAAGATCATGGAAGTGGTCAATTGTCTTTTTTAACTTTATAACTAAATCATCAACATAGCATTCAACATTTTTATGGAGTATATCATCAAAGATCTTTTGCATTGCCCACTGATAAGTAGCATGAATGTTCTTCATTCGAAAAGGCTATAACTATGTAGTAATATACACCTTTCACTATTTGAAATGTTGTCGCTCCTACATCCTTAGTAACCATTGGGATTGGATTATAGCCAGATGAATCATCCATGAAGGAAAGCTGCACATAACTAGTTATGGCGTCCACCATAATTCCAATGAGGGAATGAGGAATGTCATCTTTTGGACATGCATTATTTAGATATAAAAAATCTACATAAATTCTTAACTATTCATTTTTCTTTTTGATAGGAATAATGTTTGAAATCCAAATAGAATACTTGACTTCCCTGATGAAACCAGCATCAATGAGTTTATTGACTTTCAGCATCTATTTATGGAATCAATTCTGGACAGAATCACCTTTAAGCTTACTTACTGGCTTCACCCCAAGTTTGATTGCCTAGTTGTGGAGTATTACCTTAGGATCTAATCCCAACATCTCTTTATAAGACCATGCAACATTTTGATACTCCCAAAATAATTCAATGTACTCCACCTCCTCGTCGAATGAAAAATTTGCACTAAGGAAAATTGGGTGAGGTTCTTTCATTGTTCCAAAGTTGACTTCTTTTAACTCATCAACTATAGCTTTATTTTCCTCTTCCAAAGCAAAAGGATCATCCTTGGCATTTTTCTCAATAAGAGTTTAGTCTTGATCTTTATCTTCAAAAGTAATATGGCAAACCATCACTACATCAAGTTCTTGTTGCTTAGGCTTATTAGAGACTTGGATAATTACAACCATAATATATGGTTTTACCTTCAATGCGGATCCTATGGTCACCATCCACTCAGTTTTTCTTTTCATCTGAGATGGGATTTTACTGCGCAAGTCATTACAATCTATAGTAATAGTAGATTGCTTCTTTTTGTTCTTCTTTCCTTTCCTCGGTTTTAAAATCCCAATCTTTAGTGGATGGAGATTCTTCTTTTCTCGGTATCCATATTTTCTATAGTTCTAATTCGATCAAAGATCGAAATGTGATTTGAAGGAGCTAGTAATCGATTGAAAATAGAAGGTCTTAAAATTTTGCTTTTTGTCTCCTCTATTGCCTCGGTAGAAATATGATTTGAGGTTTCTTTTCTGATTTTTAATAATAAAGTAGTAGGGGCTTGATACCCTTGGCCAAGTTTAAACTCTTAATCAGTAGTATTCTTCTCATTCCATGCTTTGGGAATCCCCATTGATTATTATTCATTATCACCATTATTGAAATCCATTATCAATTTGGCCACATTAGTAGAATCATATCCATCTTTAGCCAATAGTTTATAAGCAATGAGGTCAAAACCACTTGTTCTTTTGGTGGGTAATACTCCAAGCTCAACTATCAGGATCTTGGAAGGCCTTGCAAACCTTTCAATGGTGACTTGAAAAATTTAGGGGAAATAAGACTGGTGATTGGTAAAGTCAAATCTTTCAAGCCTTATATGATATCTTCTTGATTTGAGGAAGAAGATTGATCATCTTTGCCTTTAAAGACATGTGCAAAACAAAGCTTTATTTTTTTAGCAACTGTTTGACTCATTTTTGCTAAAGCATCATGTTCACTTTCTTTTATTGAGAAAGACTCTCATTCTTAAATCTTCTTTGTAGGAACCCTTACTTCACATCCCAAAATATGATTCAGCTTAGTGAATGGCTTCAAGTCAACTACGACTATTCTTAATTTTCCATCCTTTATGTACTTGAAATATTGATGATCAGTTGAAGGCAACACATTATTTCCATGAATCCAAGGGTGTCCTAATAATATGTTGTGAGTTGTTCTTGCATTAATCATATGAAGAAGAACATGTGACTCCATCTCGTCAATACGTAATGGAAGCTGAATTTTACAACCAACCCCTTACACATTCTGATTAAAGCCATGTATCACCAATCGAATTTCTTTCAGTTCATCCATAGGTATGCCAAGTTCCTTGAAGGTCTTGAGAGGCATAATGTTGATGGCTGAACTTGGATTAAGCAAGATTTGGTTTACCTTTCTTTCACAGATATAACTTGTAATAAATAAGGGATGATTATGGGGTTTATTACCAAGCATTCGATCTTCATTCGTAAAGATGATCTTTTCAATAGTTGTGTAGTAGGCATTAGCTTCTTAGGTCACCTCATTTCCATCTTGTTTTAGCTCTCTTTCAACATGACAGCGTGGAAAAGACAATTTAGCATTCATTAGTCCATTTAGCAAGTACTCCGCCAAAGTAATTAGTTGCCTAGCCTTTTACTTTATGCACTCTTCTACTCATGGTTTGAAGATCTTTCTCGGCTTTCAGGACTTTGATTCAATCTTTGAGGAAGTCTTGACTTGATAAGCTTCTTCCACACTTTATTTCTCCTTGGAGTCACCTTGGTTGGAGGTGGGTTCCTCCTTTTATTTCTCTTATGAGTAACTGAAGTCCATCCTTCTTCCTCGAACTAATTCTCGATAGGCTTGTTGTCACCTAGTAGTGCTCTTATCTCCTTGTAGCAAGCCGAGCTCATTTGGCAAAACAAACTTGATTTAGAATAGACACTCAACTTGAACTGGGTCCAAAGAGCCAAACCTTATTGTTTCTTTTCTCATCGAGATTGGTGATTCATCAATAACTATTATTGTCAAATTGACAGTTTCTTCCTCCTCATCGAAAGTGATGACACCATTCTTTTGCAACTCCATGATTTTATCTTCTAAGATAAAGCACTTTCCAACTAGATGGCTAATTAACCTATAATACTTGTAGTAGTTTGGATCATCTACTCGATTTACTTCCTCCATCAGTAATTGGATGACTTTAGCTTTAAGCAGTTCATCCAACATGCTTGACACATCAGAATCAAAACTCTTTTCCTGTCTCTCCTTCAAAGTAGCCTTTTCCTCTCTATTGGCAAAAAAGGAGTGGCCTTTACATGTTGCTTCATCTCATTCCTCAGTTGTAACTTGATTAGTACTTTGTTACAGTCATAGACTGCTTTCTTTCTGACTTAATGGGTATTTTAGCGAGTTTCCACACTTTTGGCTTATCTTTCCCCATTTTTGGTTTTTGAATTAAGATACTTTTTTTCCCATGATTATAAATACTAAGCTCTATGTCATGAGCCTAAGTAGCCAACTCTTTAAAAGTATGAGGTTTGATCCCTCGCAAGATGTAGCATAAGGCTCAATGCATGCCCTCTATGCACATATCAATTGCTAACGATTCTGACAGCTGATCTTTGCAATTAAAATTGAGACTTCTCCATTTTTCAATATACTCAATAATAGATTCTTCTTTTCACTAATGAGTAGCAGTGAGTTCAATCATACTAAATAGATGTTTTGTGCTGTAGAAGTGATTGAAGAATCCTCGCTCGAGTTGTTCCTAACTATCAATAGAATTAGGCTTAAGATCTATTACCAAACAAAGGTGTTTCCTTTCAAGGACCAAATGAATTGTTTGATGATAAGATCACTATTTATGCCAGTATTATTGTAAGTTTCCATAAAATGGGCAACATGCTATCTTGGATTTCTCTTTCATCAAATTGTTGAAACTTGGGAGGTTGGTAATTTGATGGCATCTTCATCATGTCGATCCTCAAGGTGTACAACTTTGAGTAGGTGTAAGAAGGCTACATCACAGTCTCTAACTAATCTTTCAAGGCTTTTTTAATTAGCTCCTTTAGTTGTATAGTTGAGATCAAGCCATCGGTAGTAAGTTTGACACCTTTTTCTGGAATCTCCTTTGATGGCGTCTCTTATAGCGATGTAAACCCTCTCGATGAAGACTCATTCTTGTCAAACATCTGACTTTTCCTTATCACACCATCTAACCTATTTATAAGGTAGGCAATTTGGCTATCTTTCTCCTGAGGAGCTTGATTGAGAGCTTCCAATTGCAGCTTCACAGCATCTAGTTATTCTTCTACTGATGTAGTTCTAGTCATCATAATAGACATGACATCAAAAGAGTTTGTTGTTGAAGTAATTGACCGCTTTTAGGAAGCACTTTCCTCAACTAATTCCCCAGAATTGGCGAAGCAATGACAGCTTGTTGAGGTAGAGGAATAGTCTTTACATAAATTTCAGTGACAAACTTTATCTTGATATTTGTATCAGGACTTGAGTCATTAGTAGATCTCAAATTGAGAGGATTCCAAGTTCCAGTTTGTGTGACCTTTGAGGTGATAATGATCTTCTTCAATGCAATTGAATCTTTTAGGAGATTTGTCAAAACTTCAAGATTTGTAATAAGGAGAGATGAGAGGTAGAGATGTCCCACTAGGTGTGCCAAAAATTTGTATGTGTAAAACTTGTTCCTGAAAATTAAGAAACAAAAATACTAAATACAAATTGTATTTATAATAAATAAGTGGATACAATCTCTATGTGTGGAATCTCCTATTATAAAAGATGAATATCCTCTTATTCTTCTCTTTGTTATCATGAACATGATTCAAAAGTCGAAATGACTTGATCTTGAATATGATTCAACGATCAAACAAACTTGATGTTGAATTGATGTAGAACAAACATTGAAAATTCAAAGGTCGAAGAAACTTGATCTTGAATTAGAGTTGAAAGAATTTTGATTCTTTGAACTTGAGAGAGACTTTTTGTAGTTTTGAGTTTGATAGAGCTTTGAGGCTTCTTTTCGACCTTTCTCTTTATATGTGTGTGTCTCGTATGTGAAGAGATGCTTCCTATAGAGATTTAAGGGAGTTTCCTTGCTAAGTATGTAATTTGATTGGTCCACTTGACAAATTCTTATTAGCTGTTGCGGTGTCACTTATATTATGTAGACACTTGACTTATTTACCAAGATTTTATTTAATTTGTCCACTTTGCTATTTTTTTATTGGACTTTACTACATTATTTATTTATGCAATAAACAATATTTATCAAATATTTTAATTGGTTATTAAAATATATTATTTAATTTAACTAACCAATAGTTTAATTGGCTAATTAAATAATTAAGTTAATAATTAAATTAACTTAATAAAATTTTTGTGTCTACACCACATATTCATGTAATGCTTAATTCCCATTGCTTTTTGACAACTATTAATTGTTTGGTATAAGATTTTCACCTGCACACATACTAAGAAGGGTGATCTAAACTCCTTTATTGATGGGCATGCTAGGAGTATTTCTGTAAGTCTACCTTTCTTACCAATTTGAACCATTTATTTATTTAATATTACTGACGTGTTTATATACTACGTTCATGCCAATATTATTTGCAAATTTACAGGAAAATAATATGTCGATCGAACAAACTCAACAATAGAATGACTCCTCAGATGCATCGCCATAGATTAATGATCTGTTATATTTGGAGGCTACTAGAGGGAGAAGAAAAGGCGAGTCTGTAGACTATGTTAGTAAGCTTCCACAGTTTATGGGTCTAGCTCCTCTAGTGCACATCACAATCAAAGCATATGCTCAATCTTGAGACGATCTGGATTATGCAAGAATGCCTTCAGGAGCAGGATTGCCTTCTGAAGTAACAGGCAAATGAGATGCAATTGATGATCGAGCAACAAGAAAATGAGATGCGTGAAGTACAAAATATGCAACGCGAGGCGCTCCACTTATTTCAGTAGGCTACAGGGACTTCTCGTACTCTTGTTACACCTGCTTCAGTTGCTATGGATCCTCCAACACAACACACTACTGCTATAGATCCTACAACACAACACACTACAGATGAGGATACTAATCTTACTGATCCTAATTCTCAGTTGTAGATGATTTTCCTTCTATATGTTATTGTTTTGTTTTTATTTTGCGTTGCAGTAACACACCACAGATGAATGTTTGGCCTTGTCTGTTTTAGGATCCAATCTCGTACTCTTCATAACTTTTGGATTGATTCTCCTATTTGAAGTGCCTAATCAACCTTCTTTCCCTCAATCGATCCATGAAGATGGAATTAGGTCTCCTTCCATTCAAGAGAACTAATTCCTGATAATGGCTTTTGGCCCATTAGCATTCTAGTGTCCTAAGTCTCATCATTCTGCGCAAGAAAAGTGCTTCTATCTTGATCTGTAATGTCATCCCACAAACAAAAGGTGAGAACCTTCCCCATTTACAGAAATGGCTACTCTTGTAAATCTAAGAAGCATCGTGTGCTCAGACACAATGATCCTCTAACATTTTCTTTAAAATCTTTTGTTTTGTTTATTCTCTTTTTTTTTTGTTTTGTTTTGGAATGCTTTAAATTTTGTTTAAGCGCCCTTATGGATTTTTGACTTAACGAGCTTCTTCTTTTGTGCTCTAATTTTTGCTTAATCCGAGATGCGTTTTCGGGTCCTGTTTTGCCAAAAATGTGAAAAAGGTGATAAAGGTTGCACTGCCTAAACTCGGATCATTATTTTGGGGTCAATTTCCTTGGGTGCTTCAACCTCTTCTTTAGCGATACAGGTTAACATTACTGAGTCTATTTTTAGAGCAAAAATTGAGCATCTAATCATGTTTTATACTCCTCTAAGATTGACAATGTGAATTTGATTTAATTATTTCTAATTGAAAATCTACCCTAAATCGTAGTTGACATTTCTGTCAAGTAAATTAGGAAACAAGCCAATGTGAGTGGCGATTCTCTTGTTCGGGCTTCATATCATAATGCTCATCTCCAAGTTTGGGATATTATCTCAAATTGTGTTATGGATCACAATTATTTGAGGTTAATTCACTGGAAGGGCCTGTATTATATGGGTAATCACTTAATAGGATACCAATTTCAATTTGTAACTTAAAAATGCCTAATTTTATATTTTTATAACAATAAAATGCCTTTTGACACAATTCAATTTTTTCGTTGGCCAAAATGCCACGTTTATGACACGTGGATCTTTTTTCATTAATTTTTTAATTAGAGAAAACCTTCTCTCCTCCAGCTCAAACTCTTTCTCTCACATCTTCTGCAACCCTTTCTCTCTCTTTGAGAAAGTAAAAATCGAAGTTCTTATATGACAAACCTTCAATTTGTCGATCAAAATCATAAATGCCTTCAATTTGCCAATCAAAATTATCAATAAGGTACATCAAAAGTTTTCTTCCTCATCTTTACTTCTATTGAGCTATTTCCTCGCTTTCTTCTTGAAAAATCAACATAAGTAGCTGATAAATCTATACCCTCCCTGAATCGATGATTTCCTTTAAAAATCAAAACATTAAGCTATGATTCAAATAAGTAATTGCTAAACGTATTTTATTTTACCTAGTGACAAATAAATCAGACTTGCATTATTGATTAAGTTAGTTCGTTAATGATTATGCAGTTGGGGACATTACTCTCGCTAGAAATGGAAGAAATATCGTCGGAACACAATTGTCTCCATGACCATTTGAGATGGTGACCTTGATCCAAAATAATGGAGTTGATTTTATTGTTCTTTGGGTTGAGCCAATACTATTGGTGTGCTCAATCGTTAGAGGTGTGGATCTTTAACCGGAAATAGCTTGAGCTTACCAGTTTTCATGGCTACCTAAACTGAAGCAGGGCAAAATCACCACAACTAATGATGTGGGCTTTGTGGACGAGAGAGAGACAGAGAGAAAATGATATGAGGTCGTTGTTGGTCTCACCATCTCTTTCTTCACCGGAAATTAATTGCAACGAAAGAGAGAAGTTGGCACCATTGAAGAAATAAGAGACTTCATATCGCATGAAGTGAGAGAGAGTATGAGTTGAATTATAGAGTTTTTTTAAGCTACAAATTGAAGTTGATATCTCATTAAGTGATTACCGATATAATTCAGACCCTTACAATGAAATTAGCCCAATTATTTGGATTAATGGAATACTAGTTTTTTCTTTCAAAAGGCAATACATCAAGGGTGTGTGTTTTAAATGGCCCCATTAAATGGAACTTATGACTGCTTCTAATAGTTTAGTTACATTCTCCGATACCGTCTCCAAATCCACAAAACTTTCAAGACCACATAACAATATTATTGCACGTCCATTGCTATGTAAAATTGCAATTCCATTCGGGATGCAGTACTTTTCTGCAAAAGGAATTGCACTTGGCCCATGCAAAAAGGATTGTCCTCTATTACTTTTTTAAACTATCCCAGAATACATGTCCAATTCTAAAAAACCAAAATTTTAGAATTAATTCTCATCTTTCCACTTATTCGGTGAATTTATTATGGTACCACAAATATGTAAGGAATATAAAAGCAATTAAAATTATACGAGAAATAAGATGACAATATTTACCATATTGACTTGAACTCTACCGCAACATAAAGCAATTTAAAAAAAATATATAAAAATAGAAGAAAGAAAAAGAAGATGATGTGACTAAGTGATATTTCGTTGCAATGTCATTTGTTGAGTAAAATGATTCATTTTAAGAGAAAAAATAACGGGTCTCTAAGCTTTTGACCTAATTAACACTTATAGAACCTCTATTTCTAAAAAGCAATTGCAAAGTCTTTAAATTTTGATTTCGTTAATAGCCTGTCCTTCCGGCCAAAGCATCCATTTTTAATCGTCACATCAAATATGAACGCCCTCATATGTGCTGCACGTGGTGGTGCCGTGGAACTTAAAACGTCATGGTTTCAACAATTGGGATTCTGCCATGGAACTTAAAACCAGAAGCTAGTAAACCCACTAGTTCATGGAAATCAATTTACAAGACTGGAGTGCAAACTGCGAGCTACAAGTACCAAAATCAAACCCAACAAGTTTGAATATTGATTAAATTTAAGCTCTAAAATGCAACAAACAGAATAAGTGCAAAACCAAATCCAATAAGACTTTTAAGTAAACTAAAGTATTGAAAACATTATAAGACTTTTGTTGTTCAAATTATTTGTTTGCATAAAACAAGAAGCCTATACAAACAAATAATTTGAGCACAGAAAACAGTATTGAAAACTGCAAGCAATGAAGGAAAAATAGATGACTCAATTGTACAAATAAAGGAGTATCCATATTCGCATATTTGGAAGCCAACCCTGTAGAGAAGATAATGTATCTTACCATTCCCAAAGCAAATAGAGGCAAGAACCTATCTTAGTTCTTTTCCCTCCTCTTTGCTGCTAGTCGATCTGCAGATTTATCAATGTTCATGTATGATTCCGATGAAGTAAAATTTGCAGATTTATCTTCCATGGCCAGTGCTTCACTCTTTCTCCAATGCCGGCAACAAACTTCCTCTCGTAATATATCACGTTGGTGCAAACTTCTATACACAGAACTGGAAAAGAAAGAATTGGCTTCTACCAGTAACAAATTTAAACAGCAAAATCTATCAGTAGCCAGTTGAACTTCAACGACTCAAGTGATAAAACAGGGAAGAAGGATGGAACGAATTTGGAGTTTATGGTGTTCTTGGGTTTTTTGGGATTTAAGTTTTTTCTCTCGTTTGACTCACTTAAGTTGCTAAGACTAACGAAAAAGGGTGTAATTTTAGACGGAAGGACCAAGCCATAGACGAATAAAAATTTAAGGGCTTCGTAATTGCCTTTTGAAAATAGAGGTCCTCAAGTGTTAATTAAGTCAAAACTTAAGGATCCCATTATTTTTTTCCCTTCATTTTAATTACAATAACTACAATAAAAAGCATCAGGCAAAAGAATATTGGTAAAGAAAGAGAAAAAGATGTGTGAATGATCAAATCCAAAATGAAGAAACATATAATAATCAAAACAGCCTCAAGAGAAAGATAGCTTATTCATTTAATCTGAAGCTTGTAAACAAATATATTCCTCATTTCATAATTGTATATTCTATGACCACTTTTCACGAAAATGTGTATTTTGCTGTTGAGGGAAAAAAAAAACCTGATGCAAAAAGAAGGTGTATCCTACAATTGTACATCTGTATGTTCTAGCACATCTCAAGTAGCCTCCATTGAAGAACAGCAGCATGATATGAACTCTTGTAGCAATAAGAGCCTGCAAGGTCACTCGGTCACAGATAAAGAGAATTGGCAAACATAATACCTCGACGGAGACTCTCACAGGCTGCACCAAATTTGTTCTCCAAACTTACTTCCCCAACAGCTTCAGCAGCCGCTCGCAGCTAGAAAAAGATCAGGCAATCAGATATGTCCAGAAAATTATCTTAGAGCTTAAGTTTCTCTAGGGTAATTATCTTGGAATAGTTCCATATAAATTGGCAAGGGATCCACCAGCAAGAGATTATGACTTAAGAAGGTTAGTTTCACATGGATATCTACCATAGAGCATGATGTCAGCATATAGCGTCATTTTCTAGCATAAAGAACAGTGAAGTGGGAGAATTACTAGCAAGAAATAACTAAATCCTTGACATTTCACAATAAGAACACTTTGCTACCTCCTTTAAAATCAAATGAAGCAACTAAAATGACATTAAAACATGACTGGGGCAGAGCAAAGAAGAAAGCAAAAGATAATAACACACCATCTTCCATTCAAGGGAAGAATAGGAGTTTGAAATTGTGTGAAGCAAGGAAACATAAAGAGGGTAGAGCCAAGATTTACAGGCTTATGAGACTATGAAATAAATATCAGTGTACTTCTCACCTCTTTTTTTTTTTTTTTTGAGTATTGGAGGAGAGGGATTTGAATTTAGATTTATTGTCAAGTCATATATGAATTTATCGTTAAGCTATGCTTGGGTGTGCATATGTTTCTTACCTCTTGAATCTCAATGATTGAAAAAGTGTAATCTCTCAAATCTTTTAGTGAAAATATATTATGTATGATCAATTCAGCCAGCAGCTCCTACAGAAAATAGGTTAATTTGGTTGGAATTTTTTTTCTCAGCCAATTTTCTGGGGCTGTTGATTTTGTTCACCTGTACTTCAGCATCTCTAATTTATATTTTTGTGCAAGAAAATATCATGTATTCTTTTTTTCCTTTTTTTTCAGGTTGTAGGCAAGAATGATAAACAGTTAATTAATGTTGGAATTACAAGATAATATCCATCCTTTGACCATCATCACATACATTGACCAAAGGTTGTTAACTAAATGACAATTTTGTATCAATACTAAGGTGGTATGTAGTAAATCGGAAAAATAATTTAAGACCTAATTTTCAAGAACTGCATAAATACAAGTGCTAAAATTTCAAATTGCAAAGTTGTTTAAAAGGCCACTAAGTACAGTAATCATTGCAAATTTTAAGTTAAAATTTTTGAATTATCATTTCAAGTGGATTTTAGTTTACTTGAGACTTCTAAGTGATACGTAGATAAGCATTATCAACCAACTATAATCACCAAAATTCTGCTACTATTACCTCAAGCATGGGCAAGCACCTGTGCATACGTACCAATTTTTCCACATAGACTATGCAAAGCAGCCAATAGCTATATTAAAACAAAGAAAACTTGAGGATTGAACATCAACAACTAGCAAGTAATACTCAATAATTGATCCCCCCCCAACCCCCAAAGCATTTCAAGAAATAAAAGAATTGACACTAGATCTTAGAGCAATAAAGTTGTTTGGAAGAAAGATCACTATTATCAATTTACATTCAGAAAGGCAAAAATCAATAATCAATGAAGTGAAATGAAATGATCATAGGTCAGAATCAGTTTATATATAATCTATAATCCATTTCTCAACGTGGTTCTGCTGCAAACTCAAAAAGACGACTCTTATGAACCTTCACTTTTTCTCCCTACAAGCCTATAAAGTCCAAAGCACAATTACCAAATTTGCCATGTCCCCCTTGTACTACAAATTGGAACGCATGTCCCATTTAAAATTATTTAAATCCAACCGATGTAAAATTTTCCTTTTCCCAATTTATTAAAAATAAATTATTTTGTCAAACTAATAATAATAATAATCATTATAAAATTACGTAATTATCGCTATACCTTTAGGGAAAAAAAAGATCTATATAATACTTCAACTTCTATCATGATCCGAACTTGCAAACCAACTGAGCCTACCACTCTCAAATCACATTATAAGTTACTAGCGAAATCAACCTCCTAATTATCCACCTACTGCAAACCCCCCCCCTCTTTCTCATTCTCTCTCTCTCTCTCTTCCCTACCCTCCTTTTCCTCCCTTTTTAAATTACCCAAAAAAGAAATCCTAAACGATCTGAATAATACTCCTACTTGTATCATGAACTGAACTAGCAAACCAACTGAGCCTACCCCTCTCAAATCATATTCTAAGTTAGTAGCAAAATCAACCTCCTCTATCCTCCTACCCCTTTTCCCCCCTGTTTTGATCACCCGCACAAAAAAAAAAAACAAAAACCCTCTAAGATTTGCTTTAAAATACACTTTGATCAATACCATTCAAAACCTAGCAATTTTAGTCCCACACTACCATGCCATTGATGAAAATACAAGATCTTGAGGGGCTAAAAATGTTATATAATATAACAATTCAAGGACCAAACTGTGGTCTAATATAAGACAAGGATTAATATGTAATAAAAATATTACAATTTTTAAATCAAGTACTATAGTTTAGTCATTAACCAAAGTAAGGGACTAGAAATTGCTAACTTCAAAGGAATACTAATATACGAAATAAAAACCATGAGGAAGTTTTACTAATTAACCCGTTTCTATAAGGAGATTTTTACATACAACATTCTAACAAACCAATAGATGAGAGACCTTGTGCAAGCAATATTCTGTAAGAGCTTGAAGAGAAATAGCACAAAAAGGCCATCATAATCACATTGCATGTAGGCTGTTATCCATAATTTTTCTCTTAAGCAAGAAATTTTAACAATTTACCTGGTTCAAGAATTCATCTAGTCGCCTAGCACTCCTAATGATACTACCCTCGAAGATGTCAGTCATTTGTATAACTTCTGCAAAGCTTGCACCCTGGAAGAGAAAAAATATATATACAAAAGATAAATCTAAAACAGAAGAAATGACACTCATATTCAATGTTATAGTAGAGTGCAACAAACGCATTTCATTTAGATATATATTTACTTTCAAGGGACATGAAGAAAGCAAATTCATATAGCAAACCCCAACTAGTCCTCGATTGATGCTTAGTTGATTTCAGTTGTCTTTTTTTATACAACATTTTAAATTAAAAACTAGAAATTCTCAACAATCATGAAATCCCAGATTGAATACTTAAATTAAGAATTGCATGGACCAGTTCTATATAAGCTACCGAAGCTAAAAGAATTTTTTTCCTGGTTGGTTCCCTTATGTTTCCATCATATGAGACGTGAAAACACAAATCTGTTTCTAAATTCTATTTCTTTCCTTGTATTTTTATTATGAAATTGTTTTTAAAAAAATTATTTGGAACTTCAGAAACACTTGGGGAACAACTTTTTCTTCTTGCAAAACTAGAACTCTTCTTTACATCCTCATGTCGTCTGACACGTATATCTTGCAATAAGAACAATTAAATATTAGAATTAGGGTACTAGGTTTACTACTTAATCCCACTATTTGGAAAAATAACTGGCAATTCCTTGAAAATTTTGATCCATTACACTGGGAAGTCCTCTCCAACTAATGACATTTTTACCATTAATTTTCATTGAAAAGACAAATACTCTTCCTACAACAATCCACCAGTGCAAAGAAGAAACATAATTGTTTTTTTCTCCACAACGCCCTCTCTCTCCACCACTAGTTTTCATGCACATTTTCCACAATGTAACTTTCTTTTCCTTTTCTGTTTTTCAATTCAATTTCCCTTTATACAAATTTTTCTTATTTTCCCAATTTAAACAAACCCTAATTCTCTTTCAATATCTATCAAAGGCACCTCAATCAAGGTAGGTAGGCCACAACGAATCAAATTATTTGTTGCTGGTAAACTGGAAAGCTCTGGACTTCCTTATCATTGGTTTTGCAAAATTAGAGAATTTGCTCGAGGATTAAGGTTGAAACCGATAATGGAATATTCAGGTGTCTTTCCACAAGGGAGCCATATTCCAACCGCCTACCTCATCACATATCCATTGAAAACAAATAGGAAATATCTAATACAGAAACTTAGAGCGTCTGACATAATGAAAGATAGGGATTAGGTCGGAAGGCTTGATACTGTTGGCAATCATAGCGGGTTTTATTACAAATTAGATTAGATATGCTCTTTTGAAGTTGACATTATCTTTTAACCACATGTGATTAAGCCATAGAACTCTTAAGGGTATTAGTTAAATAGTTACCAAACACTCGAAAGAGAATTTCTGGGTTTTGGTTGTTTCGTTTTATCTTCCTGTTAGGCTCAAGTTCACTGTTCATAATCTTCAAAAACTTGCTTCAGCTACCAACACTGCAGTATTACTAGTTTTGTTGCTTGTGGTTATGTTTTTTAATCTCAATCTCAATCTCAATTATTTGCATTTGATTGTTTTGTGATTTAATTACAGGATAGATGTCAGGTCTTTTGTATTATTGAAGGCACTTTATGGGATTCTTGGTGTTTAAAAGAACTGGAAATTTATGGCTTATTTTAGATTTGATGATAATTGTTGGGCATGATTACTCATGTTTCATCATCTTGAAAATATATATAGTGAGATTCCTTTAGTTTCTTAGTCTCCCCTGCCTCTCTTCTATTCTGTGCATGAAAGTGAATCAATCTGATACAGAATTTCCAGAGATCCAATTCTCTGGACTCTATTTTATTATTTGCTTGGTTGTCAAGAAAAAACAGCAAACTAAGTTATGGTCTTTGGTTAATTGAAACTATTTTTATCATTATAAGAGTTAATAATTTGTTTTTTTTTTAAGTCTAGCATAACAAGCAAAGAACAACTAGACCATCTCAAATCAAAATCCAATCTTCTGCCTACTGTGTCCAAAGAGTTGACTCAGTACAAGTTGATTGGAGCACTGGATGAGAGTGGAGGAGGAAAGAAAGAGAGGAGCTAGAGAGAGAATAGTGGGTAGCTAGGTTTTCTGTGTGGTGAGTAATTCATCATCAAAATGGAGAACGAAAAAAAATGTAACTATGTCAACGGAAGGATGTCCAAATGCAACGAATCAAAATGTCAGGGACTTACCAGTAATTTTTTCCGAAAAGTAGGGACTAAGTAGTAATTTCAATCAACCCTCAGGGACCTAATAGTAATTTACCCTTAAAATTAAGTTATAAATTATATAATTAAGCCAAAAATTGAAAATTAATTTCAAAGACCAGATCCCATCCAATTAACCAACCAAAGTAGTTAAAAGACCCGAAACAGTAAAACACAGAGTCTTGGAGCCTAAGGCACAAAGTGCACAGCTAGGAACAAGTCCAGTCGATTCAAGGTGCATGTTGACTTAAAAAAAGGAAAATATATTTCCAAGTTGAATAATGAGGTATGTAATCAGATAATGTCCAAAAAAATATAGAATTCAACACATACATACTAGACAAATATAAAATAAACCCATACCTGTAAATTTCAGCAAAGAACATCCCGTTCCCATCATATTTCAGCAACCATCATTTAGACATTACAAAAAAAATAAAAGAGTTACACTTCGTTAGAAATTCTAAGAATTTTTTACATAAATAATGGAAAGAACAACAAAACATTACTAAATGTTACCAATTTTTTATATTAAAAAATCGCCAAAAGATGCAATTTATAAGTTGTCAAGTCTAATTCAAAACTAATCTAAGTGTCAAACCTTAAAGTATCGATAAGTCTTAAATCTAATCAAGGATAATGAACCAATATTAAATAAGAATCATAACTAAACTAGAAATCTTCCTCATTATCAAGATAAAAAATTTCAATGTTTTCATCATCTCCAACATCCACTTCTTCCACATCATCTCCTCTCCCGCTTCCTCCTTAAGTTTAATGGGAGGATTTGTTGTTGTAACCTTGTTCTTATTGTCAAATTTCTGAAAAAAACAAAAAAAGAACAACACTCTAAAAAAGCCCACTCAACCGCCTTTGATATATATATATATATATATATATATTAAACATTAAAAAAACTTTAACTAAAAGCAGAAATTATTAATGATAAATAAAAGCCAATATTATAAATAGAAAAAGAGTCAGGGAAAGAATAAAAAGGAGAAGAAAATGAGATAGCATACCTGGAATAACTGTGCCATTTGCCTTGAGGGAGACTGAGAGAGGAAGAATCAGTGTCTCATGCTGTCATTTGCCATAGGATATTGGAGAGAGAATTCTGATGTTTGATGCATTCCTTTATTACAATCTTTTCATTTTTTCTTTTAAATAATTGTTAGTTCCCTTTTGAGATACATTTGAATCAGAAAATTCACACGTTGCTTGTTCAATATGAGGATTCTATGAAGAATATTTAATTTTTAAAATATCTGGACCATTGACCCACACAGTAAGAAGAGTAAGGGAAATTTAGAGAAAAAAACAGAAGGTAGCGGCATGCCTAAGGCCAAGGCTGCACCTGAGGCCTGGGAGGCATCAGTATGCCTCACGTGAGGATAGGTGAGGCACAAGGGTTGCGCCTACGTGTGCCTCACACCTATTGGATTCAAACAACACTAAACAACCCACCCAAACACGCCGGGGGGGGGGGGGGCGCGCCGCCCCCCCCGCAGACCAAGAAAGAAATA
>CANUEX010001072.1:0-17279 GCA_948099535.1 Jatropha multifida
TACTGTTGATCCATAAGACTCTGCTTTCTTCTTCGCAGAAAAGTGATCATGTTAGTATACACTCTCTAGTAATATTTAGAATACTCTGCATATTTTATTTTACTCCGCAGTTAGGATGTTTAAATAAATAATGGCTTGTAAAATAATTATTATGTGATTATAAATAAATTGTGGAGTGTAAATGACTATTTGGGAGACTGTATAATAGGAACAGTTTGAACATATTATGACAAATAAATATTTGTATGAGAAAATATTTTTATTATATGGATATGGGCCTGAGCTGCGAATAGTATGTATTATTAATGCTGGGTCAGAATTATTAACTCTGATTGTCTTATGAAAAATGTCATAATATGGGCTTACTATTCCGATAGTCTAATGATAATAGGGATGGAGTGTGATAGTTTAGGCTTACTACGGGCCTCGGGTGCCTTAAGCTTACCTAGATCCTAGTGCCGGTCCGGCCCACGGTTTTGGATCGTGATAGTAAAAATATTAAAAGAAAATAATTGAACTTCAAAGATTTAAAAAGTAAAATTTTTTAAAGCATGTAAAAATGAAATCCTAAAATTTTAAAGAGTTTTACTTTTAAATATGATGCCACGTCAGCAACTAAAAAGCCTCTCGATCCTCCTTTAGAGAGAGAGAGAGAGAGGGAGAGATTGATTGGGGTGCAAGTGAAAAATCTTGGCAAAACAGGGGATAAGCAATAATAACGAAAGAATTAGTATATAAGAAACGGTGCAGGGGACAGGTACAATGTTGGGGCCCAGCAGGAAAACGACCAACTGCCATTAGGTATCGGCCAGCCATTAGCCATTTGTCTTTGTACAACTCGACTGGAAAACGGGAGCGTGTTGACTAAGCGTCGCGTTTTGAGAGAGCGTGTGCTTTGGCTTGGTTTATATCTCCTTTACGGTGGTTAAGCTCTCCAAAAAATAATAACCGACGGGCTGCCGTAGTAGACTCTTATCTTTTATGTATTAAATTAAAATTGGAAACTTGTTATTGAGTTCAAAAAATACAATCGAATTTAAATTTTGTTAAATTAAAAACTATATATTTATCTATTGTATATAGAATAAATCACAACTTTCATTAAATAATTAGCAAAAAAAGCCAAAACGGCCAAAAAAATTCCTCAATTTAAACTTTTAATTTTCCGCCGATTTTATTAATTTTATCAATAAATATATGCATATGAAGACGTAGTCTAGTAGTAAATATATAAACAACCGACAATTGATACGGTTCAAATTTTCCTCTTCTAATACTAAAAAAAATCGATAAATATGAGCTAATACAATAGATAATATTTTCAATCTTTTTAAATTAATTAGAGCTTTTTATACGATAGAAATTCTTTATAAATAAAAATATGAAATTTTAGTTCTTAATTTTTTTATAATATATACAAAGATAGATACTCAACCATTGTATAATTGTTCTTTCATTCACATTACTCCGTCAAATTTCTAACCCTTTGAGACATTCAAACAAGTGAAGCCTGCTAATTCCAATCATGTTGATTTTTGACTAATGAAAATATCAAAATTGGTTGATGGAAAATAGCACACCAAATTAGAATTAAAAAGCTCTTGAAAATTGATTGCAAGAGGTTGGCTAGTCACAATATCATCATCACCATTTTTGTTTTGTTGAGAGAAAAGCTCTTTTAGGGTCAAAGATTATGTAGCTTTTCTTCCCAACAATTGCTTTTCTTTTTCTTACTTTTCTTTTGGGTCTTTTTGTGTGGTTTAGAGTGTATTTTCTTAGTAGAGAGCAAACCGTCAATTCCATTCAAAATAAATCGAACTAAATTTTTTTTGCAACAAAGCAAACTGAATTAAAATTGAGGTTTAAACTAAATTGATTTGGATCAAACCAATTGGTTCGATCGATTTTAGTCATTTTTACCATTTAGGTGTAGTTTAAATCCAACCGTTGACTCTCTACTAAATCGACTTGAACCAAATATTAAATTTAGTTCAGACTAAACAAATTGGCTAATTGAACATTTCTTGACACCTGACCAAATCGAACCGAACCAAAATGAGTTGGTCGGTAGTTTGCACACTCCTACATTCTAATTCTCCAACAAAGTTGGTGGCTATAGGAAAAAAGAAATTTTTTTAAAAACTTTAAATCTGAATTATTAGAGAAGTTAATTTAATAATTGAATTATAAGTGTATACTGAGCTACATAAAAGCCCTAAATATAGTTTTATTATTATTATTATTGAGGAATTTAATAATTCAAAAGATGAATATATAATAATCATCGACTACCTAAACCGATTTCAAATGCAAAATAAAAAAGAATAGCTAAGCATCTTCACACATGGCAATTTGGCAAGCACATGGAACTTGCATTTTTTTAATGTGAAAATAATATAATATTCTGATAGAAAATAATAAAAACAAAAAAGGAAAACTATAGACTATAGAAAAGAAATGGTTGGTCACAACTGAAAACTAACAACTCATTTTACTATTTTTTTCTTCTATGAATTTGGAAAAAAAAAAATCATGATTTGAATTATTAATTTCTTTCGTAATGAAGTAAAGTTATTAATTATGAGCTCAAAGACATGTAGAAAGTGAACACTGAGGTGAGCTTTTTTATCTCCGTAAAAGGAATATTATTTATATATTTTTATTAAAATTTAGCTATCTATTTATTATATTATTTTTTTTAAATTCAATTGATTTATATGCATAATATATTATGTACAAACATTTTATTTATTTATTAATTATAAAGTTACTATCAAATATTTTTGTTTAATATTCTGTCGTTATATTTATTATTTTAAAAAACAATTTACTAAACTAATTTATTTGTAAACTCACTTTAATTAAACTATCAACTGATTTTTAAATCAATTGAATTTTACTTGTATTTTTTTCCGTAATTTTTATCCTACTATTTTTAAAGTATTTTGGATAATTTTGTAAAAATAGTAAAATTTACTATTATTTTCTCTTTAAATTAAAGAAATTCTAAATATGCAGTGAAAATGAGTTTTTGTTCGTTTCCTAAAAAGGAAAAATTCTTCGGTTAGGTATTTTCTAAAAGGGTAAAATACTAAAATATAATTCTGTTCGTAATTTATATCCGTCTCGTTATCAAATCCTTTCGCTTAAAAAATGAGCTTTTTATTATTAGTTGAACATACGGAATATGCTTATTTTTTGAACAAAAGAACCCGATAGTTATTTTTTAAATATAGATGGAATAAAGTGTTAATTTAAATATAATTGAAGGATCCAATATAGTTATAAAAACAAATAGTATGGAAGAAATAATTCCAATTGAGTAGTTTGATAAATCAATCTCATTCATGTCTAAATATTGTTTCCCTTTTCCATTTTATTTCCTACGTTCGTTCCCCCTTCTTCAATTATGGTTCTATAGCGACAGGATATTTATGAATTTGTTTTCAAAAGGTGAATCATGTGATGCAGTCTATTTCCTATATACTGAAAGCCAATAAACTAACAACAAGATAATGGATATCTTATCAAGTGAAATCAGTCAATTAATTCATCTCAACCTTTCAATATTCATATCATAATGAATTAACCTTTGATATGGACTTCCTTTATTATTATTATTATTATTATTTGAACATTAAGTTATCTTAATGTTCATAATATTCAAATTATAAAATATAATAATATTCATAATATAAATTTAAATGTATTTAGATAATGAGATAAATTGATAACATTTATTGTATTTAATTAGAGAAGTGTAATTTTTCTAATTATTTCCAAAGAATTTACTTATGTAAGGAAAGATGGATTATTTACTTTCTGCAAAGCAAAATTGATATTGCAAATCAAATATAAACACTTTATTTTATAATTTCCGCTCCCAACCAAACATCACCATAAAATAAAATAAGAGTTTACGTGCAAATAACAATCTAAGTTATTATTCTGAAAAAGAAATCTAAGTTATAATTTAACTTTCTATGTGAAATAGTAAATGTTTTACAAAATTAACAATTTTGTGATACCACTGAAATCTATTTCTGGTTGGTAAAAGCCAAGCCATTCATTTCGGGTATATGATTTTGTGGTGAATTCAAACAAAAGGAAAATAACCCTCTTATCTTGATTGATATTTAATTTTTTAAAAGGAGGACGAAAATATAATTTTAATTTAAAATATCCTACTATCAATATTAAGGGTCTGTTCGACAAAATTAATTATTTTAATAGCTATTAGTGGCATTTAGTTGTTAACCGTTTGACTAACTTTTCATGGAACGCTAAAAGCTAAATGTTACATGAATCAACCTTTCACAAAAAATTACCTTTAACTTCTGAAAACTAATCTAAATGTTATGGGACCGAACAACATTTTGAGCAATATTCAGCATTTTGACTAGTTAAAACTATAAAAGCTATTAAAAAAAAACTGTTGCCAAACGGCCTAAATTTGCTTACTCATTGTCCATTAAAAAAAAGGAAATCTTTTTTCCCCTTTTTCAGATCAATTTTTAATTTCTGGTCCCATCTCATCTCCTCACTTTCAAAATAATTTCCTTCCCTTTCGTCCCTTCTGGTAATACATACTACGTACCGTAGGAAATGGAAAAGACTAAAATAAATAAATTTTATAATATAAATATTCTGAGATTAGGTATAGTCAACCTGCCAAGTCACTGTATTAGATAGTTTAGGTTTATTTGCATGCGTGCAAATGTTGTGCTGTCTCAAGAGCCGTCCTCAAGGCGTTCAATTCCCCGAAAATTCTCCGTAATAATCTATTCTATGTATAAATATGAAAATCAACGAAGAATCATGAGATTTTTTAACGTGTCTTAACGAAATTTTAGATATTTTAAAATAATTTTAATTATATTTAATTAAAATTATATTTTATTAATTAATTGAATATATTTATAAAATTTATTTTTTAAATCAATCGTATGTAATTTAATTATCTTTTCATTTATGTGAGCAGTGAATTATTCCGAGTTCGAATCTTGTGGATTATAAATATTTTCAATAATTAAGTGAGTAGTGTGTTATTCTTTATTGTGTAGCCCGCAATATTATTTTAATCCATCAAGTCTCGTAATAAATTAAAAAATTTTAAATAAATATATATACATAATTAAACATTTCAAAATTTTAAGTTTTATCTTTACTAAATTTTTGTAATAAATATACATGCTAATGATATATTTAAAAATTTTATATTTTATTTATTTAATATTTAGTTCTTTTAGGATATAGATAAAAAAAAGAAACAAAATATATTATTTTTATTGATATTATTTTTTTATTGTATGATTTGATTGGATATATTTTTTTAAATAAAAATATATAATATTTTATTTAGGAGAGAGATAAAAGAAAAGAAGAAAATATTATATTATTTTTATTAATATTTTTTCTTTATATTTGTATGATTTAATTGAATATATTTTTAAAAAATAAATTTTCAAATAGAATCTATATAATTAGACTTGAAATAATAAATAATTGAAAATTTTAATTTAAAAATAATATAAAATATTTTATTAACATATTTATATATCTATATACAATGAAATATTTTTTTTTGTTAGGTGAGTTTTGAAAGAGTTTTATTCTTAATAGTAATTTTTTACTTTCTTTTTCATTAATAATTTATAATTACTATTATTTTAATTTAATAAAATATTTAAATCTCCCTTGCAATAAATATATGGTTTACTGATGATTAAATATTTTTAATTTTTTTGATATTTTTTCTCTTCTATCTTAAATTTATTTGTCTCAAAAGAAAATAATGTTTAGGAAACTAAAAAATACTAAAACTATATATTTTTGTTCAAATCACTTCTTGAGATTTTAAGAATTTGTGTGTATGTGAATATATTTTTTCCTTTGATATATTAGAAAAGTAACACTGTGATTGTAGTTAAAGTGATTTCCATTACTAATTCAGATAATCTTCTCATCTTTTTCCTTTTATCTATCAATAAAAATAATTTATTATTATTTTTTTATTATAATTGTGAATAAATACTAATTTGGAATTGAGGACAGGAGTTGGATAATGAATTACTTTAAAAAATGAAAATAATTTATTAAATGTTGCGAGCAATTTTTATGATAAAGTGTAATACAAATTAAACCATTTATATTTATTTTAATATAAAAACTTATGTTTTAATATTATATAGATAAATATATATATATATATATATATATATATAAAGAAGCATAGTTAATATGCAATGCACGGTATATACAAAATTAATAATCTATTAAATTTTAACACATCATTAAAATATTAAAATTAGTCTAAAGTGGAACCATAAGGGAGTCATGGATTATCTTACCAATTTTTGTAAGTTGCACACACACACATATATACACTAATTTTTTAGAACGTCCGTTTCACGATAGATATCCGTTATTTGTACTCGTTATATAATTTTTAATTTTTTTTTATTTCAAAGGTTTATTATATATATCAACTATACTGAAATTGACTTTATATCTATAAAATAAAATAAAAATATTACAAAACTATTCATAGACATTATATATTTAATTAAAAATATTACAACAACAAATCACTAATATTGTATAAAATATTTGAAATAAATATCATTCTTACTTGTTAACAGTTTGAATATCTTCAATATCACCACAAGTGTAACATTGTAACAATAGATAAAAAAGATATTTAATCATATGTTGTAAAAATAATAATACGAAAAATATAATAATAAGGATTACTAAATTCAATTTCATAATAAGTTATAATTTCTCCAACTTCTGTTAGAAGCAATGTTGAAATTATTTGATTGAAGGATTAAGTATTATGTGACTGGATTAGGTATTTGTGATTCTTGTGAATGACCGCTGTTATAATTGTTTTGTTTATGATTTATTATATCATAATGTAGAGCATCAAGAAGTCCGAGTGTCTCCTAGAGCTCGAGTCAGCAGATAGGAGGACTCAGGTCCATCTTGATCTCATAAGGCGGGAAGAAAAATATTTTGTGTGTATTTTCTAATTTATAACTTTGAAAAGAAATAAAGAGATATAAGGATACTAAATTATAATACATACAAATTACAACTATTTTATTAATTTATAAATAGAGAGAGTTAATACTTACCACAAGAAAAAAATAGGATCGCAAACTTAATAATTTCAATTCAAAATAGCAAAAGCAATAAATTATTGATAGCGAAAAATAATCAAAACTAAACATCTATATATAGTGGTATGATAGAACAAATTCCTAATTAGAATCGTATTAAAGAATAAATTCCTAATTAGAATAGAATTAGATTAAAATTATAATAATAATTAGAATGGAAAAATAAAAACAATGCGGTCCCAACTTAGCTATTAAGACTAAATTATCCTTAATAATATTTTTTATCAATTAGAATATGCAGGGGCATTTTGGGGACCAAATGCTCCCCCATTCGTACTTTTATATATATTATAGATTATAGATAGATAATTAGAATCCTATTAAAGAATAAATTTCTAATTAGAATAAGATTATATTAAAATAATAATAATAATAATAATAATAATAATAATAATAATAATAATAATTAGAATAGGAAAATAAAATTAATATGGTCCCAACTTAACTATTAAGATTAAATTATCTTTAATAATATTTTTTATCAATTAAAATACGTATGGGCATTTTGGGAACCAAATGTTCCTCCTTCATACTTTTATATATATTATAGATTATAGATAGATAATTAGAATTGTATTAAAGAATAAATTTTTAATTAGAATAGGATTAAATTAAAATTATAATAATAATAATTAGAATAGGAAAATAAAAATAATGTGGTCCTAACTTAGCTATTAAGACTAAATTATCCTTAATAATATTTTTTATCAATTAAAATACGTAGGAGCGTTTTGGGAACCAAATGTTTCCCCATTCGTACTTTTATATATATTATAGATTATAGATTACTAAATTATAAAAAATATAAATAAAAAATATTTTATTAATTTATAAAATGAGAAAGATAATACTTACCACAAAAAGAAAATAAGATTGCAAATTTAATAATTTCAAACTAACAAAAATTTGAATTAATAAATTTTGATAGTCAAAAGAAAATAAATTCTCGATAGTCAAAAGCAATTAAAATTAAATATATGTATTGATATAATATAACAAATTCCTAATTAATATCAATATAATAAAAATAATAAATTGAAATCATAATTAAGTATTAAACTAAATTTGCTAATAGAATTTAGATTCAAATAGGAATTAAAATATTAATAAAATTAAAGATTTTTTAATTAACAGATTATTAAATTATCCTTATTGTTAATAATTAAATTTAAATTCATAAGGATATTTAAGAGACCCAATATTCTCTATATTCGTACTTTTATATACATATATTATAGATATAAATTATAGATAGATTTTTATTTATTTTTTTATATATTTAAATAAATCTTCCATTATAACAATAATAATCAATTACTACTTATCGTAATTACTAAATATATTGAAATAAATATTAGTCCATATAATTATTGTAATACTATTATATAATAATTTATAATTAGATTAATATTAAGATTCCTAATTGATTTAATATTTTTATTTAATTGATATTTAATATTTTTAATGATTTTTTGAAATAAATAATTTATAATCAACTAATAAAATACTAATAAGATTAAAAGTC
Source organism: Jatropha multifida (assembly GCA_948099535.1). Lineage (NCBI taxonomy): Eukaryota > Viridiplantae > Streptophyta > Magnoliopsida > Malpighiales > Euphorbiaceae > Jatropha > Jatropha multifida. The sequence goes on from CANUEX010001072.1 coordinate 8,710, forward strand.
TACTAATTAAAATAATACTAAATTATCCTTAATGATATTTTTAACTCACCAATAAAATTAAAAATTTACAAAGACATTTTAGGGAGCTAATGTCCCCCCTATTCGTACTTTTATATATATATTATAGATAGATAGATTATAGATATAAATATATCAATAAAATATTATATATTTTTATATTAAAATTTTCAATTGTTTATCATCTTAGATTTAATTATATAAATTCTACTTAAAAATTAATTTTAAAAAAATATATCAATTAAATCTTACAAACATAAAAAAATATTAATAAAAACAATCTACTTTTTCTTCTTTTTTATCTCTCCCAAATAAAAGTTATATATATTATATTTAAAATTTTATTTTTAAAAAATATATCCAGTCAATTCATACAAACACAAAGAAAAAAATATTAATAAAAGAACATATTTTCTTTTCTTTTTTTTTATTTCTATCCTAAAATAATTAAATATTTAATAAATAAAATATAAAAATATTTTTAAATATATCATTATCATATATATTTTTTAAAAATTAAATTTAAAACAGATAAAATTTAAATTTTTAATTTCTTAATTATCTATATGTATTTATTTAAAAAAATAATTTCTTTTAATCCATTAGGAAGCTTAATGGGTCAAAATAACACGATAGACTACCAATAAGGAATAACCTTTCACTTATTAAATTGATGAAAATACTTGTAGTCGAGAGAATTCAAACTTGAAACCTCTCATTCCTTACGTAAGTGAGAAGATATTATTAGCTTAAAATAGTTTTATAAATATATTTTTAATAAAATATAATTTTCTAATTAGTTATGATTAAGGTTATTTTAGTATATCTTAAATTTTATTAAGAGTGCTTTCGGTAATCTCATTATTCCCCCTCATTTCCACTTTTATATATAATATAGATAGATTGTATATAATCTATATAAATGAGAGAGAATTTGTATTTATTTTATAATATATAAATGAAAATAACAAGGGATTAATGGAATTTCAAAATTTTTCCTCACGGTCTGTTCGACAAAATTAGATGTTTTAATAGCTGTTAACTGTTTTAGCAGCGTGTGGTTGTTAGCTTTTTGAATAGCTTTTCATGAAATGTTAAAAGTTAAATGTTATATGAGTTAATTTTTTACAAAATACTACCATAATTTTTAAAAGTTAATCTAAATATTATGTTAACGAACAACTTTTTAGGTAGCATTACTTAAAAAATTATTATCGAATACAATCTTAGCGATATTAAAAATCTATGAAATATTGGATTCCTAAAACGTCTCTACTAAATTTATGGAATGACAAAAATATTTTTAAGAACTTTAATTTTATTGCTTGAAAAATAAAGATTGTTTAATTTTGATTAATTATATTAATTTTCTATTTGAATCTAAATTCTATTAGAAAGTTTATTCTATTTTTAATATTATTAGTTTAAAAAAAAGGTAATTTCTTTTTAGAAAAAATCAAATTATATTTCTATTAAGAGAAACTGTATAAAGATTTGAGATATAAATTAATATATTTCTATATTTTTGTATAGTAAGTCTCATATTAAACAACTTATGCAAAAAATAAAAAAACATAATCTTAATTTAAAGTATCCGATTAAGTTGATAGAGCATAATATTTATGTGATAGGTGATCGCTTGCTCCACTTGATGGCTATTCATGACCACTGTTCTACTTCATAGTTTTTCTACAAATATGATCTTATCAACTTTAAATTTCTTTCTTCTATTGTAAAGAAGATATGCATTTCTTTTCACATAATTACAACAAACTACCTGAGACAAAATCATCTTAATAATAACAACCGTAACTCAAAACTAAATATGAGAATAAAATTTTAAAATATGAGAATATTTGGACAATGATAAATCAAATTTGTATAAAAAAATACAAAGCGAGGATTATTTAAAAAAAAAGAACCATAGAATTTTTCATTAATACAATAAATTTATTATGCAATTATTAATTATTGAACTCAATTCATACATACAAGCAATTAAAATTTGAAAAATTTGCTAACTACATCCAAATCTCTCTATATATAACCAAGTATTTTTTTCTCAAGAAGTCAACATGTGGGATAATCTTTCTATAAGGCTTCCATATGATATGTTTTTCCATGAAATTTTAATTGGCCTCCACTTATTATGTATTGTAATTAATTAATTAAATGCAAAATTATAAACATCAAGACATAATAATCAATAATTTATGAAACAATAGTCATTTGACTAAATCTCAATAAAAAAATTGTCACTAAATGAAATGACCATTAAAATCACAAATTTTTATAAAAATATTCATGAATAAATAGAATTATAAAAATAAATAGAATTAACTAATATTTATTTTGTAACTTTATTATCGTATATTTTTAAAAATGGTTTAATATTATAATTATAATTTAAAAATATTATACATTTATTAAATTAAATTTGAATATTGCAAATTTTAAAAATATTTATCTATAAATCAATTATATAAATATAAAAAATATTTTAATAAAAATTGAGACATAAAAATAAAAAAGCTAAATATTTATTAAAATATTATTTATTAATATTTATCTATACACATGACATTTGATCTCCCTTGTAAGTTGTAACTGTTATTTTCAATTATTTCTATTAAAATATTTTATTAATATAATATTAATTGTCATTTATTATTTTTATCATGATGTTCTTATCATTTAAAATAATAAAAAAAATTTAATATCATAAATTTGAATTTTACAGGTTTCAAAATCATTTGTTTACAAATAAATTATATGAATACTAGAAAACAATTTTAATAAAATTAAAATTATAAGTTAAAAATTAATATTTATTAAAATTGTGCATGCGGCTAATATGCTTAAAATTTTGATGTTTAAAATTTCTATTGAAACATTTGTACTCAAACTCATTTAAAATTTTAGTACATAAGCATTCAACATCCATTTAACTAATATCCAAAACTATGTTAAATGAGTTGAAGCAGATAGGGTACCCACAAAAAATCACTCTTTTTTATCGAAAATATTTTACTGTCCATTATATATAAAATAAAATGAAAATCATTAAAAAAATTAAAATAATTTTAAATCCATAAATATCAAAATTATAGATAAACGAAGAAAATATAAAAATAAATTAAAGTCATCTTAATAATATGAATTAAATTTTTTTTATAAGGACATCATTCATAAATTAAAAATTCATTATAATATCATCAATATCAATACATAAAGTAAAAAAATCATCATAAAATAACTTTATAATCTTCCAATTCTTCTCCAAAATTAATAATTGATATCCAAATACAAACAATAAGACAACCTGAAAAAAAATGGAACTAACACAATATATTATAATATTTGATGCTTTATATAACATTGAGCCCAAATTTTATTACTATACTAAATTCAATATGCATCTAAACTCTGACCAGAAATATTTTATTATATAAACATTTTTAAATTATATAATCTTGACGGCAGGGGGTACCCGCAGGCCACAGACTTAGAACCGCATGCAAAAGAAAATTTCCTTTCCTGCTTTTGAAAAGCGAAGAAGGAACGACTTTTTTTTTTTTGTCTTTTACCTTTCCTTAGGTTTCTCAGGAAACAAATGGAAAAGAAAAAGGTAGCATACTAGAATGTTTGCATGCAAAAGTTAATGCATGAAAACATTATTCAGTTGAAGGTGTAAAACCTAAAAATGCAGAGGCAAACCCAGGCTCAAAAAGCTCTATTTTGGTCTATATAATTATAAACAAAAGAACTGTTTGTAATCAAAATAGAGTGCAATTACTACAAAATAAACATTTTCCTTTTTTTATTTCCTTTGAACACTATATGTAAAACTAAAACAAAGAGGTTTTTTTTTTTTTTTTCTAAAATGGTGTTCTGAAAAAAACTAATTTCCCAAATGGTGTTATGGAAAAAATGTTTACTAAAATGGTATTTTGTTGACATTTCAAAGACTTTTATTCCTGTCATAGTGTAATGAATACATTGCGACACTATGACTATAACAAAACTAATAAATTTTAATTTATTTTAACATTTTTTAGTAATTTTACAGAATAATATTCTCTCACCTCTCTCATTAAATGCTATATTATAAGTGAAATAATATCACAATGTCAGAAATATATTTTTTGATCAGATTCTCTCACAAACGCAAAGTTCCAATTCACGCAAATGTAAAATTTTAATATTTACACTTACAGTGTAACAATTTATGGGTGAGATTTCCATAAAAAAAAATATTGCTATTATACCATTGTTAGTCTAACAATACGAAAGAGATGTATACGAGGAAGGTAAATATTTCTGTGGTGTAAGAAGTGAAAAGAAAGAAATGTGTAGTAAGTACAAGAGAATATTTACTATTCCACTCTTAGAATCCGTGAAGCTTTATGGGTAGTTGCATGTGTATATAAAGGAAACAACTTTGCTTCTCCCATTTACTACACAAGCAGTGCTTCTCCTGCTTGCTTTGATAATGTTTAATTTTTTTTGTTAATATATTTTATTACATATTTGTCAATTGAGTAAATATTTTATTATGTTTAGATTTGATTTTTTTTCTTATTATGTTGGGTATTTGTTTTATTTTTAGCTCAACATTGAAGCAAAAGTGATTCTCTTATTTGAAAGTAAGTACTTGTATTTATATGTCAAATTTATTTTAATTTAATTTGTTATTTTATTTTTTTTTAAAAAATTAATTACCTGTCTTTGAGAACTATTATTTTATATAAAAAAATAAAAATATGACTTTGATGAATAAATAAAGTACATTATTTTTTATTTTTTTAAGGAGTTTGTATTAATTACGTGTAAGAGGAGGTGAGGTGCAAGAGGAAGTTGTATTTATTTTTTAAAAAGTTAATTATCCATCATAATCTTGTTAAAAAGACAATTCATAATATTTAAGTTTGACATAAAATGAGGTAATTGAAAAAAAAAATAAATCTTTGATTATTACTTTAATATGACGTAGAATTAAATACCTTTACTTCCTTTGTTGTAATGCTTGATTGAGTTAAATATACATTTTAATATTATTTGTTTTGATTATTTCACATTTATGATTGTTGTAATCATATTTTGTTAAAAACATATGATGCTTGTTGTAATAATTATAACTTGGTTAAATGAAATGTACAAAAAAAATCATTCAACTAAGAGGAATTATCTTAGGCACTCTGAAATTGTGACATTGTTTCACTTATAGTGTAACATTCAACTCATAGAGGGAGGAGAAAAAATATTAGTCTGTAAAGTTGTTGGATAGCGTTAAGATAAATTAAAATTTAAGTCTTTTGTTGCAGTCACAGTGTAACAACAAAAGACTTTGAAATATAACCAAAACATCATTTTGTTAAATACTTTTCATAGAACACCATTTAGGGAATTAGTTTTTTCACAACACCATTCTGAAAAAAAGCCCTTATTTTATATTGGAAGTTTGTAAAGGTTCTAAAGCAAATGGAAATATATGCAACAAGCTAATATAGATTGAATTCTGGGAGATGATTAAATACCCTTAACTAAATTTTTAAAAAACTGCAAAACACAGTTACAATACAATCTATCTCAAAATTTAGGTTACTTTGTCAAATGGTCAGTATCACCAAAAATCGCCATTGATGGAAGCACAATTGTAGTTATCAGGTTATTCTCTAGTCCCCTACCTTCATCAATAATCAATCTAAGACCTTTGATATGCAGTTTTCCATGATGACCGCTAATAACAATGGTTGGCTTCTGAGTTAATTCCTGTGAGGCATAAGGCATCAAAGATCTAAATTAGTTAAAATATTTTACTACGAGAATTGAGGTGGCTTAACATCTCAATCAACACTTTGTTAGTGAATTCCACGAGTTTTAGTCATGCTAAAAACTCCAAAATAACTAAACAAGCCATTCAAACTGGTTTTTTACCAGAAAAATTTAAATGGAAGACTCTCAATACGGAAGTTCTAACTCAACTAAACAGATTCTGAGTTATTACCCAATCAAATAATGGAAATATTCAAGATGCAAATCTCAAGAGAAGAAAGTTTAACAGTAAGTAACTGAGCATCATCATTGCACTAAAAAAAATGATAAAAGGGATCAGAATTGCGAACAATAAATATTATTTGTCCCCAAAAGTCATAACTCTTGGAATTAGGGGATAATTTTAAAAATTGTCTCCTTTTATGAGACACAAAAGGGTCAATTTGGATTTATTACGATATATTACACATATCTTAATTAGAAATTAGGATAATAATTGTGCCAATAATAAAAGGCAATTTACGTCTTCAATACTAGAGACAAGTAATGTTTAAATTTGGATATAACTGATGTCCCATATGGAAGATGAGATAATTTTTGTCTCCATTACTAATGACAAATATTGTCATGAATTTTGAGGACAACTGATCCTATGTAAAGAATACATTTTACGTCTCGTATATTAAAGACAATTATTGTCATCTATTTTGAGAACAATGACGTCCTATATACAGGGGATACAACTTATGTCCCGTATACTAAGAATAATCAATTTTGGGGACGACTGACGTCATGTACAAATGAGATAATTTATTTCTCTTATACTAATAACAAATGTATCATATATTTAAAAGGAGAAAATTAATTATTAAGGTACTGTTTGGAATAAATAAATCATGATTGTATAATTCATTTATAAGTGAAATTCATTTGGAAATGATTTTGTCATGTTTGGTATGCTACAATTTAAAATAAGAAATTCCACAAAATTATGTTTGAAACAATTCTTAAATGAAAATTCATTTGTGTTTATTTTCTAAAATAACATTTACATAATAATTTAACAAAAATAATAATATAAATAAATCACTCATATTCCACCAAAATTAATTAATTAAATTTTAAAATTTTAAATTTTAAGTCCTTGCAAATGTTTAAATTTTATTTTTATTAACAAAAAATTAAAATATATTCAAAATTAAAAATTCATTTGGATTAAATATATAATCATAGTCATAGACAATAACAATTTCTTATTCTTTAACAAAAAATACTAGTAAAAATAAATGGAGACAATTTAGTCAATAATATTGAAGTGAATGAGCAGTTTAGTCAATATAAATATTAGTGGGTTAATATGTGGAATTCATTTGCAAATTAAACAATTTTAATAGAATTTGAATTAACATAACCTAATTTCATGAAATTCAATTCATAGAATTTAAATCCATATTCTTCTTTCATTTCAAATACAAAAGTTTGAATTTCCAAATGAATTCCACAAAATTTTATAAAATTTATTTGTTTCAAATGGCTCTAGTTGCACTGTTTGGTGGAATGGTCAGCAGAGTTTGAAAAATTCTTGAGTTAAGTATGCTCGCTTAAAATTGTAATACCCTTAAATTTTTATTTCAAAATAATTCCCATTTAAATTTAATCGTTAAAGTATTAGCCAATAATATTACGCCATGTAATATTATCGGGACCGAAAACCATTTTGGTTCACCTTAAAATTAATCGAGTAACCGTTAATAGAATAAAAATCAGACCAATTTTTTTTATTGGATAGAATTAATTAAAATTAGACCCGAATCGAATATTTTTAAAAAATACTGTTCGTTACTATTTTTTTCTTCCGTATAAGTTATCGATGGACGGTTTGTTTTTATTAATAATTTTAACTTTATTTTATTTTATTTTATTTTTCTTTTTCTTTCTTTTCCTTTCTTTCTTTTTATTTTCCTCTTCTTCCTCTCTTCATCGACACAACATCACACAATACTCTCTCTCTCTCTATCACTGCGCAGGACAAGCAGCACCACCGTTGTTGCTCCGCTAGCTGCTGCAACTCTAGCCACCACAGCCATAGCAGCACCACACCACCTCCAGCCCCACTTCTCTCCTCTCCTCTCTCCCTCGACTTCTCTGTTATACTCTCTCTCTCTCTCTCTCTTTGCGCGAAGTTCGGCCACCACCACAGCTGTAGTAGCTTCACCGTGCCACCACAGCCGTGGTCCCAGTAGTGTCGCGCCACCGCTGTAGCTAGCCTTCCTCCTCCCTCCTCCATCGCGCGACTCAGACCCGGCCAGCTCCTCCTCGCGCGGCCACTGCTCCTCCCTTCTCCCTCTAACGCGCGAACCAGCAGCTCTGACAAGGTGCAACCGTGCCAGCAACCTAGAAACGCCAGAACTTCCACTGTAAAAGCTCCACGCCACCATTCCTCCGCCAGGTTGCCGCCGATTCAACCTTCAGCAGCTGATTCTCCGCCGATTCAGTCACCTCAGCCGCATCTCCACCACGATCCAGCCACCGGTGACTCGATCTCAGCCCATTGAGTCCGATTCCGGCGAACTCAATTTCGATCTACGCGTATCTGGCCACCTCAATCGCGAATCAAGTCCCGATCGGCACCGAAAAATTATTTTCGGGACTATAATTTATATTTAAGGGTATTAAAATAATTCCCAGAATTTATTTAAGTAATTTAAATAATCTTTATGGTTGATTTATTATTTTGGATGGTTGATTGGGTTCTGATATTCTGTAATTGAGATTTT
>CANUEX010001089.1:0-40239 GCA_948099535.1 Jatropha multifida
CCCCCTCCCCCCCTCCCCCCCCACACCCCCCCCCCCCACCCCCCCCCCCCCCCCCCCCCCCCCCCCCCCCCCCCCCCCCCCCCCCCCCCCCCCCCCCCCCCCCCCCCCCCCCCAATAGGGCACCGATAGATCTCTCGAATCACCACAACGTACGAGCAATATTTAAAAGTTAAGTGGGCCCCAGATGCCAGGTGTACAATACCAATATGCAGTGCTATACCTAGGCAAAGACAAGAATTATTCAAAATACTAAGAGTAGGATTGGAAAGAGGGTGAGAGGGGTTAAAAGTGATGAAGGGTATGGGGTTGGAAATTCCAACAACTAAAGTTAGCGTTAGGGCAAATAAGATTAGAGATAGAGACTATAAAAATTCATAAACGTGAGGAAGGAGAGAGGCAGAAACAAAAGGCCACAGTTCATGTAAAAATGTTTCCAGAGAAGGAAGGCCTTTGATCAGCCAAGGCTAGACGATGAGAAACGAAATCCCCAGGCCAAGAGAATGGGAAATGACACAACAAGAGTTGCTTCAGAGTGAACAAAGGTATTGGATGGCGTTGGTCTTCAAATAGTTACACAAGGGTAGAGGCATTTGAATCACAACTTTCTTGGAGGTAATGATATATTCATTTTGCAAAAAATGCTTATGTTAGTGCATCTCACAAAGAAAAAATAAAGCTTATTTGATATGTTTAATGGTTTAGTACCCATAATATATGAAAAATAGAATTGATAGTAATTGGAATGATAATTGAATGAATAACATTTAGTTCAACTAGTATAACAAGTACTATGTGATAAAAATGGCTGAGAGAAAGTTATAAAATGTGAAAGATTGAATCAGTATTAAATCATAATGGTCATTGAATGGATAATGAGATTTTTCCCATTTTTTGTTTTTTTTTTTTTTGCCTTTTGAGATGGTTATGTTAGTAATAAATTATTTTATGAATACTATGCAGTAACAATGATCTATGGTAGACTATATTATAAGTTATGCTTAATGTGTAAATGATTTCAATATTTTGATAAGCATTGAAAATAATAATTGTAATAAGATGAACAAAATCTATTAGCAATTATTAATATATAGTGCCCCTAGGGAACATGATAGATGAATGCTTATATCTCATGATTTTTGGTGAGCAGGGAATTCATAGGTTTGTAATGGCTGAGGGCTATACATTTGATTTTAGTAACAGCATAAGACATGGACATAGATTGGACTCCTCATCCAACAATAATGACATTTTGCATAATGAGCCAAAAGTGGGCATCTTTATGCTTCCTTCCACTAATACTTGCCTTCTTGCTAAGCCCATAAGGGGCTTCTGCATTGGCTTTAGTTTAGTGGTGTCCAACTTCAAGGCTTTGAATACCTCGAGTGTGATTAAGTTTATTGACCTACCGTCATCCACAAAGATTCTCTTGACTCTATAGTTCTCTATTACTCCTTAGACTACTAGGGCGTTAGCATGGGGAAAGTGGACGTGCTCGACGTCTTCCTCTGAGATGGTAATGGGTTTGCCCAGGTGAGTTGCCAATGTGCCCGCTAGTATAGAATAGATCTCTCCAGCATGTCTTTTCCTTGTTGTTGTGCTATCACCCCCTGTGGCACCACCAAATATCATATTAATCATTTTAATGGGTTTAAGTCTCACCAGTTGCTTGCCTGCCCTTTTAGAAGGTTCTGACCCTCTTTCTTATGTATTATTTTCTCTTCTGACAAATTTCTTTAAAGTTCCCTATTGTATTAGGCATTCTATCTCTTTTTTTAATTGCCAACACTGCTCGGTATCATGTCCAACATCCCTGTGATAGGCACAGTATTTTCCTTTGTAATTATGTCTGTCTAACGCTTCTCTGAGTTTTCTAGGATAGTTGAAATGGACTTCATCTTGATTCTCCTTCATCCACCGAAGGATGTTTGTTCAGCTTTGGATACGAACGCGAAGCTAACTTCTCTCATTGGGGGGCCGTTGGTGCAAGCATAAGGCGAGTGCATCGGGTGCTCGAGTCGGTTCTAGTATGGTCAACTGACTCAAGGTGAGATGGGGATCTGAGCTTTATCACTTTTCCGTTTAGGCTCACTTTCTTTATGCAATGCCTGCTTTCCAGGCCTCATCTAAACGAGCGAAGTTATTGGCTCGGGCCATTAGCTCTACAAAAGAATAAGGCCTATCAATATTTAGTGAATCAAAGAGTTTATTATACTAACAGTTTTTTGTCATTGCACTAATGGCCACTTCGGTACTGAGGTCTTCTATCTGCATGGTCAACTTTTGAAATTTGGCAATGTATTCTTGGAGTGATTCTCCATTTACTTTTTTCCAGTCTATCAGGTCAGAGAATATTTTATTGCTCGGTATGCAGGCGATGAAACAGGCTTTGAATGCTGCTGCTAATTGGGTGAAGCTACCTACAGGCCCAATTATGAGCATTTGGAACCATTCCTGAGCTGGTCCTTTCAACGTTATCAGCAGTGCTCTACACAAAAGGGCATTTACTATCGTCTAGATGTGTGTCACCATGCCAAAATTTGCCAAATGGCTTCTCGAGTTTGTGGCCCCATCATATGTCTTAGAGCTCAGTATCTTAAACTTATGTGGGAAGGGCATTGACATGATCTACAGGGCTAAAGGCGTGTCATTCCTTAGCCCAAAGTCAGTGTTGTCTCTTGCCTCTGGAAAATCATTCAGAATTTGCAAAGTTTTCTCCTAGAACTCGTCCTTGTCATTGTGTCCTACAAGTCCGAGCAACACTATGGACCGTATGTGAGACTACATCTTATCCTGGGTTTCTGTGTGCCAAGAGGAATCTTCATTCTTCATCGTCCATGTTTACTCCCACTATCTTGTCAAGCATATTTTCTCCTTCTGCCACTATATTGTCGTGGCATTGGTTCTCAGGGGAAACCTGGGTGACAAGTCTAGCCATCTGTGACATCCCGACCCAGCAAAGCGATCCTAAGAGGGCGGATAGAGCAGGACTCCTGGTGAGTTTCTAGGATGGCAGACTAGCTAGGGTAGTGGAATACAGGACATAAGAATGAATCAGATCATATATCGATAAGGGGGTAACTAATCATCAGAGGTGCCTTTTGGTGGAATGGCTAGAGAGTTGAGCGTGCTCGCTTGACAGAACTGTTCAGGTCTTGCTGATCTAGTATGGGATGGTCCAAAGCGGACAATTCCTCTGTTGGTTGGAGTTAGGGCGTTACACCATCATTCTTTGCAAAACAGCTACAAAATCATTATAAGCTTGGGTGAGCAGCGCAGCCACTTGTGGGTCCTACATGGTGACATCTGGAAGCATGGGCATTAATTTGTCAGCGAGTTTCCTACCTCCTCAACACCTCCTACCGTTGGCGTTGGGGGTATTCTCCATCGTGATGTTTTTAAAGTGTTGTCTTGAGATTGGGATGAGCTGTCTGACCAAATGCTTTGATAACTGTGAACAAATGTGATCCGCAGGGCAATGATTGCCTTGCAGTATATATTATGGAAAAAATGTCACTAGCCTTGTTTTGGATATCGTTATTCTTTACATATACATTGGAGATGTGGAACGTGATTATGGTATCGTGAAATATGGGCCTTATATGCTAAAATCACGCCCATATCCTTGAGTTTCGTTACGTTGAGAGATGTCTCATCTCCTAGAATCGGACCCATAGGGGTGCTCGGGTTTTTGGTAAAATCCATGTTTATCACATAGCAAACCACCTATAGTCAAAATATCAACTCTAGGCTGAACCTGTACAACACGATAATTCACTCATGTTTGCATAAATATTAAATCTTTGACTCCTTGGAACTCGTTCTCAAGAAACCAAATATGGTCAAAATAGCATCTGCAACTGCAACTTTGAGTACATGACTTGAGGATATGGTTTAGGAACAATAAAAACACTCCACAGACAAAAGGAAAATTTGAACTTTAACATATTTAGAGATTTTATTGAGGGTGGTAAGACTGTAAGAGGTGAATTTAATTTTAATATTGTGTACAGTCTGTTTGACAATTTGATGAACAATAATAAATTCATTTTCAAAGAACAATTGATCTCAACAAGCTTGGAACTATTTGTTCCATCTGGGTTTCATAACTAGTTGCACAAAAGGATACAAAGATTCGCTTTCGGCGGTCGTTTTGCTCTAGCCTGGCATGACATCTCCAGAACAATGTTCCCAAACTCTAGTATGTACAAACCTCAATTTTTTTTCTTACATTGCTTCAAATAGAACACGGTGCTCCAGAATATCTGATAGAACACCTCTCATCTTGTCAACAGAAACAGGTTTCAGTATTACACCATCCATACCAACCCTCATGCAGTTTTCCTTTGTCACTTTGTTTGTGTTTCCAGTAAGAGCCACTATTAATGGCCTTTCGTGACGTTTGGTAAATTTTTCATGTATTCGGATAGCAACATCAAAGCCATCAGGCATGCATACATCCATAAAAACCACCTTGTAATCCTGAGAAACTACTCGTAAGCATTCATCACTGGAGCTCACGGTTGTCACATCACACCCCAAGTGCACAAGAAGTCCCTTAGTTACCATCCTGCTAACCCTGTACAAAAATGAACAAGTTGAAGTTTGGTTAATTTACTTCAAGATAATTTTCTGTACTTCAAATATGAAGGCCAACAGCATGTAGAGTATACATCAATATATTGCATTCAAACAGCCAACTAGTCCCAACTGTCATACCACAAAAGACATCCTCTGACGTGGACACCTGAAGGGAAGGTTATTCTTTACCCACATGATTCCAATGAAGGAAGCAACTATTGATTCTCCATTAAGGTAATTGCATATGGAAACATCACATATAGCTACTAATTCTAGATGTAACTAACATAGATCAATGTAGATCCAAGAAGTTTACAATTTAAGCAAAAGAGTTTCCACCCTTGCCACTGCTGCCTCAGTTGCCACAAAGCAAAGGCCATTTCAAATTTTTTTTTTTTTTCCTTATCACCTCCATACATTCCCACCCATCCCCCAGAACACAGAAAAAAAAAAATCTTCCCAAAAAAAAAGCCCTATGACTTCTGTTTTACTATGAAAGGGAAGAGAAAGTACTATTGTCTTAAATCATGGACAACCTGCGTTGCAGTTGTGTCGTAGAAATGTCAATATCTTGCAGCCAAAGCCATGGTGAAATTTTTCTTTTCAAAAAAAAAAACCATAATAATACTAAATGTAATACAAAAAAAATATTTATTAAAAAGTGCATGTTTCTAATAGTAATCCTTATATATACAAGTAATTTTGTAACTGGTTAACTCTAAGTTTTAACTTGAAATCTTGCTTTTGTTTTAAAATCTCTTTTGTATTTCCATAAATGAAACCTTAAATTATTTACTTGTAGTAAAACTAAGATTTATTTCATACAGAATTTCAAATTATGCAAATAGTTCATCACCTTTAAGATTCACTAGTTAATATGAAACTTAATAAAGAAAACTTCGAGTCCTTGACTAAACTAACAACAAAGAAAATATCTTAAACTATGTAACACATGGTATAAAAAGTCAAACCGGATAAAATCTACTCCCTCAATACCCAAAAATTGTCACTTTTTATGATTTTCTTAGTGTAAGAAAATATAATAAATGCTATCTGACTTGTATCCTTAATTTACCCCTTGTATATCCTTCATGTCATAATCTCTCTCTCTCTCTGTATATATATATATATAAACATTCATTAGACTGGCCTTGCAACCCCCATAAAAAACTGAATGGAACCATTCAGAAACAGGGCAAAATCCAATTGAGCCGCTTGTAAGCCTGGCATAACCATCAATTTCACCCCAAGTAGTTGCAATTTCACTCTAAATCGATCTAGGCATCCTGAACGTATCAATCTAGTTACAATTACACCCTAAAAGTGAATTAGTGCACCTTGAACTCGTCTATTTGTTGTGATTACACCCTAAAAGCAAACTAACATTGGAATTTTGACAATGGACTTCATAACCACCCCAAACTAAGTTAAAATGCAAATATAGCATTTGAATTAAAAGGAAGAATTAATTATTTTACCCCTTTCATCCTTCAGCTTATTATTTCTCTTCCCTTGTAAGAAATTAAATGATGGCCACTAATAGTGGCAAAAGAATCACCTTATTCGTTTCATCTTCCTAGGAAGTGTAACCTTGAATTATTGACCAACTAAATGTTTTTGCATTTTAAAATTGGTTCAATTTTAAAATCGAAGGCACAATCTTGAATTTGTGTTTTGTTATTATATGAAAAGTTGAGTTTGATTTTATTATTTATTGTTTAGATACTTGACTGCACTTATTTTCCCCTTTAATTCAAAGAGTCCATTTTGTATTTGCTTTTATGAAGTCTGCTTGTAAATTATCTTAATCGAAAGCATAACTTTAATTTGTTTCTACAGTGTAATTGCAACATATCAATAAGTTTAGGTGCTCCGATTTGCTTTTAGGATGCAATTGCACTCTGAAAGTAAATGAGGGTGTAATTGCAACTAAGTTTATAAGTTCAGGGTGCCCATGATACAGAGATCAATTTAGGATGAAATTGCAACTACTCGAAAAGTTTGGATTAAAATTAATGGTGAGGCCAAACAGGTTAGACTACTTAATTTCAAACATGATTTCTTCTAGAAAAAGACATGGTCAGAAACTGGCATGAACCAGTCTGCCAGCCTATTCTGTTACAGTTCTGGGGTGCCTGAGACCATGAACAGACAGTTCCGACTTAGGGCCAAACTAGGGCAAACATGGCCACCCTAGTTGCGCTCTCTCTCCCAAACCCCAGCCCCAACACAACCCCCCCCCAAAAAAAAACCACCTGGAGTCCCAATAACTCAACATTTTAGTACTAGCAAATGTATTGTAATTGCCCAATTAAATTTTTCATTATATATATGTGTGTGTGTGTGAATCTCCACCTGGAATCTCCATGCAAGGTGCTCCATATATTTATACCTATGACGCTTTTATATATCCCCAAGAAGCTCTACAATTTCCTGAAAATCTCTCTTAACTCCCCCTCTCCAACCTCTTAAAAGTGCACCATGACCCCATTTTGATATCTGCTTTTTTCCATTCCCTTAATATTTTCCATTATTGCAAAAGGAAAAAATAAACCACAAGCTAGTCTTACGATTATTCAATCATGATTAAAGCATGAGCTAGTAATATATGGTATGATAAGATGGCAATGATACTGACCCGTTATCATCCATTACAATAACTTTAAGCCCAGGGAAAGCTGTTTGTCCATGATTTGGCAACCGTTTTGGCAAGTAAGGATGCTTAGCATCATTTGAGCGCTCAAGTATCCCAAGTTTTACCACGAAGATAGCAGTGCATCCCTTGCCAAGACCTTCGCTTTCTATCCAGATGTGTCCTTCCATAAGATTTACAAACCTGCAAGCATAAAAGGGTAATATCAATGCATTTCATTAACATCCAACACATGCAAAACCTGCCTAGCAGATTATTTTATTAATGAGAAAACCAAACCATAAGTGTACTTAAAAACCGAGCACAAAATAGTAAGTGTAAGCAATTCAGTGAAAAAGAAGGAATAAATAAAAAATACCTTTTACAAATTGCAAGGCCAAGTCCACTGCCACTGGAATTTCTGGTTGCCAAAGATTGACTTTGTGCGAATTTAGTAAATAATTTGGGAATATCTTGGGGGTTTATTCCTAGCCCTTCATCTTTTACCTATGTCAGAAGATAACAGCCACACATATCAACTTCAAACATTAGAGACTCAGATTTCAAGACAGAAGATTTCATTAAGATCAAATGTACTAACCTGTACTCGCAAATAGAAGTGATTGTCACTTGGAACTGGAAAAAAATCAGGAAACCGGGGATCTCTTAGAGATTCTGGTTTAGCTACAAAAGCAGTGATCGAGATGTTGCCTTCTTTTGAGAACTTCACAGCATTACCAACAACATTCAAAATAGTTTGCATAAGGCGTTTTTCATCACCAATGGCATATTCTGGCAAATCCGGAGCCAAAGTTAACATAATAGGTAACTTTTTAACAGATGCAATAGGCTTGATCAAGTTAAGAACCTGCAGTGGCCAAACAAACACTTAATTCAGTAACCAAAGGCTCCAAGATTTTGAAAAATTCAAATACATAAGGCTCAAAAATCAAATATAGCAATTTCGAAAGATTGTACAGGCCCTACCTCCCTGAATACAGCATGAAGATTAAAAGTTTTCAGATCAAGCTGAAGGCTTCCATCTTCAAGCCTTGAAAGGTCCAATACATCATTTATTAGAGTAGCCAAGAGGTTACTACTCTTAAGAATTGTCTCAACCATCAAGCGCTGTTCAGGTGTAAGCTCAGTTTCTTGCAGCAGGGAAGAAAGTGCAATAATTGCATGCATTGGAGTTCTCATCTCATGGTTCATCACAGCCAAGAAATCATTGCGAGCACGGATAGCTGTTTCAGCTTCCCTCCTTGCAAGATCAAGTGCAACATTCTGCTCCATAAGAAGATCCCTTGCCCTCATTGACTCCTCTAAGATAGCAGCATGTGATAGAGCAACAGCAACCTGGTTCAAAAATTAGATTTCAAATAAATCAGAAACAAGATATCATTACATACTCTTCAGATAGCATGACCCATTCACCTGCTTCTCCATTTTAAAGGGACACCACACACACAGTAAATGGCTTTGTAGAGCCAAAAAAATGCTAGAGGCAACTATTCTTAGTTGTCCAAGTGTCAGTATGTGTACATCTCTACCATCTGGTTGCAAAATAGATGATGCAGAAGAGTCACTAGTAACTTTTACCATAATTTCTTCCTCCCCGTCCCTTTTCCCTCCCTTTTCTCCTTAGTTTCTTCTGTTCTTGACTCTAGAACTTTTTTTTTTTTTTCGCTCTTCCTTTTCTTGTTCAAATTCTCTTCTTTTACTTCTTCCAGTCTCTGCTCTGCTACTTATATTCGTATATTAATTAATTCTCTTCCTGTTTATTTTCTTTTGTTTTCTTTCATTTCTTCTGCTATTTGTTCTAACATCATTCATGTAATCTACTCTCCCTTCTATTTTAAAAATAGCTAGACCATCACAGGCCGCTTCTATTTCCGAGTGCCCAACACAGAAGAATGCATTGCCCATGTTAATATACAGAACTAATTTTCTTTTCTTTGCAAAATGTAATTTGGGTCCCACATATAGGGGCAGCCAACACTTTAAAAAATTATGACATTACTTTCGGCATTGGATAATTTTGCAACATGCACAATTATGACATTGACTACACTTATTAAACAATAAAAATTACTCGCATAATATTTTGTAGTTGGCATATGTATGAACTAAAATAGACATAAAACATGGTATACAATGCAAAAAACTATATATATATATATATATGACATGCAGGTAATGGTAACAATTTAAATAAGGCCACTTCAACCTGATCAGCAACGACTTCAACAAGCTCCAACTCATAAGCATGCCACTGCCTTGCGCTATCTGAGGGAAGCATTAAAACCATCAAAGCATAACGTTTTGTAGAAAGTTCAGGCCAGTCATTAATTTGGAAATTAGAGAGATGAAGAAGGGGAACACGAACAGCCACCACTTCTCCAGGCATATATTTTCCTGCAAAAGGCCGTATTCTTGCCACAGGACAATTAGGCGATATTTTTACCGCACGGTTGCTGCTGAATACCTGATTAATCACAGGAAGTTGGATAGGTACAGTATACCCAACAGGATTCTGCTGACGGAGAGTGTAGGAGAGTTGAAGCTCTAAACCAGTGCGGGTGGGCATCCACAAAGCACATTCTTCCAATGCCAATGTCCTACCCAGTTCAACAAGAGTGGTCTTTAAAATGGTATGTCTATCAAGTGTGCTTCTGATCTCATGAGTCAACATTCTAACATGCCTCCCCGTTTCTTCTTGTGTACGGATCAGACCCATCTCTCTATCCAGCTCTGCAGCTTTGTTTTTCAAGAATAGTTCTCTAGTTTTTACGCTCAAAAGGTCAGGTATAATGTGCACAAGCATGAGCGCTGTCGCACATGACACCACAGCAGTTAAGACTTTTGCTATAGTCATCACAATTGCCACAGTTCGCGACTGCATGGTAAAAGTCCATAAGTTAATAAGATGTGTTGCCCCACATAGAACAATAAAAGCACCAAACTGCACAAGCACCCATCTATAAGGAAACACTGCGGATTTCTTAACAAAGTAGATGAGCTCTAGAGGGATGGAGAAATAAGCAAGAGCAATGAAGAAATCCGAAATATATTGGTATTTCATCAAAAGTTCCTCTGCTGGCCATTGTGGCTCTATACAGTTGCAAGACTCCATTTTTGTTAACGTTGAATATCCTCAGACTCTACTTCCTTTACCAGGTACCTGCAAAAATTGCAACCTTTAATAATCAAAATAAACTTATTCCAGCACTCCAATCATCATCAAACAATATAAACAAAACACAAGCTTCAAACTTTATTAAATTACCATCTCAAACGATTAACTACCCAGTATAGCTTAGCAAGGATTGATAAAAAAAATTAGGTACGGAAGAAGGAAAAATAAGAAGAGAGAAACCCATATACTGTATAAGTGTAAAATCCCAAAAAGACCAACATGGTGACAAATTACAAATCCTGAACCATTTTAAATCCATAGTTATAAATACGGCCGATCCATGCCCAAAGTGACTGCGAACCGCCGTCAGGTAATTATTATAACAGATTAACTATACTTCGTCTGCAGAAAATAAATTTGTGACAAAGGGGAATACATTTATCTGAGAAAAAAGAAGCAAAGAAAAAATTAAAGACATACTGAACCTGAACAACAAGCAACAAAACTAAATGCTTTCTTTTCCCTTCTAACACTCCAAAATTTCAGCTCCTCATGCTACATCTTCCCAATTTCTTGCTTTATTAGAGATTCTTGATTCAGCCAGCTGATAAAGAGGGCAGTTTCATTTCTATTTCATCAAAATTTGATGGATCAGTACGAAATTGGGATTTAGTTTTGGGAAATCAGAAGGAAGGGTTGATGAATTAAGACGTATAAAAGAGAAGAAAAGACTAGGACGTGAGAAAGGAGAGCCGGCTTTGGCTGTTGGCGGCGTCCGTGTGGAGAAGTGCAGTCGGTCATGCTTTTGCGTGATGTTATAACTTAGTGGAAGTTGTCCGGTCCGGTCGAATGATTTTAGGAAAAAAATAATTAATTCATCTTTATTACTTCACTAAACTAATTAATTTGTCTTTATATTTTATTAATATTAATTAATGGTCTTTGACATCTATTTTATTTAAATGCTTCGGTCCTTTTATTTATTTTTTTTATTTTTTCATTAAAATGTGTAAAAAGATAAAAATAGCTTCACAATTTTACTAAAAAAGGCATAATACCCTCACTTTTTATTTTCATTCTCCATTTCTTTTCCATCAAACACTACATGTTAGGACCAGCAAATCTTCTTTTTGATAGAAAGCCCACTTGTGTAAAGGGCCAACCATTTATTTTTGATAGTGGAGGCTCCTACAGTTACTTCAATGCCCAACTATACAAAAGCATGCTTAATTCGGTGAGATATGAATAAGTAGGAGCATTATCCTGTAATCAAAACTTTAAGTAAAAGAAAATTTGGCTATATTATTTTGTTGCTGGAACACTAATTTATTTTTGTCTCATAAGAGAGGATCTATCAAGAAAACAATTAAAAGATACACCAGAGGAGAAAGCCATGAACAAATAACACAACTTCCATCATTTTTTTTCAATAATCCAATCCAACAGCTAAAAACTCTTGAAATTATTCTTGCATAAAAAATGGAGGAGCTAAAAGTACTTGAACTATCACTGTCAAACAGAATCGATGAGGAAGACGACGATTTTGATAAACTGTTACTATACTTCTCATTAACAACACAATAAAACCTCAAAACAGGTAAAACATCAGATAATTTTGGATCCAAATCAGGCGAGTCAGGTTGGAACCCGAATCCTAATTCAAAGTACACTTTTAGTTCCTCAAGATCTTCGTCTATAAGACCACCCTTGTTGCACATACAAGAATTGGCCTTTTGCCAAAGCCGCACCTTCTCTTTCTCAATGTTTGGCCCTTAGTCTAAAACCTTACTTTCTAAAAAAGATGCGCCCCTGCGGCGAAAGTAAGCAAGGCCACCCTTGTTGCACAACTGCTTGAAGAGCTGTCGAAACCGTAGTTGTGGTGGCTGCAATTGCAAATTAGAGATTGGAAAACCATCAATTTGGTCAGAAATTGAGACGCTGTTTGTATCCTTCTCAATATCCAGTGAACATGACAACTGTTAGTTTCAATATCAAATATACGCAACGGAATAATATAATTATAATAAATAATTATACCTATACGGATCCATTTAAACAAATAAAGCAATAAAAATTTATTTAGAAGAATATCTTATTTGCAGATTCTTCGAAACTTTGATCTACGCAGCTAGGTTGTTGCAAACCACAAGCCGTCCAAATGTTCGACTTCTAGTAGTATCCACACGAATAGACAATCTGATATAGGCTCTCTATTTTGTTTTATGGCTATAAGCAACAAGTCGTATTGTCTATACTGTTTCTTAAATCTTATATAGAAAAATTCTAAGTCACAAATAAATTAATTATAATTATTTATTTAAACCTTTTAAATAAATAAATTATAACCGAAAATATATATATGCCTATTTATTTATTTAAACAATTTAAATAAATAAATCATAATACATATATTAATAGAATTTTTAATTTAATCAATTATATTTATTTAACTATTTAAATAAATAAATAATAATTAAAATATTAAGTTTATTTAATCTAAAATTTATCTTAATAAATTTTAGACATAAATCAATTAAGTCAATATTTAATAATCTAGATTAAATTGTAATCAAATATAAATTACAATTTTAACATTAACTTCACAAAACTTATTTGTAATCAAATCATACTTATTTGATTTCTCATTTTCACTTTCTCATATCCATTCTTATGTGTGTGACCTTTTAAGTTCCAAATATATTGGTAATAAATATAAATTAAATTAATTAATCAATATTTAAAGGTCAAGTACATTATCTAGGAACATATCAACACTACTCAAATATTTGGAAAGTCAAAGTAATTTGACTTAACTTTTCAATACATGATATATCACAGTAATTAATATCCTTTCATCATTAATATTTTGATTTAGTAATTAGGTAGGGAGTGTGATTGCTTTACTAAATCATATTAGTTCTCTTAATCTTAGTCATTGATCAATTGAATGAAATTTTAAATCTAATTTGCTAATTTCATTCTACCTTGCGAAAGGATTTCTTAATCAATACTAGTAGAGAACAATTAGAATATTTTTCTTAATTTACCTAGGGTGATGAATCCTCTCTTAATTACACAAGTATCTCCATAAAGTTCTTACTATGTCCAATTAATCATTACTTATTATTTATGTCATGAATAATGTGAATAAAGAATCAAAACATAACTATCCCTATATAAAATACATGAGTAATCTCGAGTCAAAGGATCACTTATATAATCATCACTTGAGTATTCCATAGACACAGGTAACTCTCCATATGGAATTCGCATGCAGGTCAAATTCAGTGAACTTGTTTAAATAACAAGCACCGACATATTAGTTTCAAATATCACGTATATCTCAGCTTATGAGAACAGTTGCTTTCCTAAGGAAAGAACATAATATGTATCAATCTCAACAGTTCTAATCATTATCCAATAATGAGGAGAACATTGACCAGGAATATTTAGAGACATCGTTTTAATGCAAATATAAAACTCATAACTATAACCACATCATAATTTATTTGCAAAGCAGTATTGTCTCATGGACTTTATCTTTTACTAAGATTCAATCAATAGAATATAAAAGATAAATAAATTCCTTTTTTATTAATAATAAAATATTTATTACATGAAATATTATGTCTAAAATATAACCAATCAAATTGGCTATAGGGCATATAACTAACAATCTCCCACTTGCACTAAAATCAATTATCTATGTATTTTATCCTATGACATCAAAGTGTCCATGAACTCTCAGTTCATTAGTTTCTCCATAACTGAAAAGTAGCTTTACTTATTTTAGATACTTAAGAATAGTTTTAACAGTAATCCAGTGACTTTCATCTAGATCAAATTGATATATAGACAAGTATCCTCTTTTGGATCCCTCCATGCTAAACTGTTTTAGCACTTAATAAATATATATGGATTTATATAATTCTAACAGTCTATCAAATCTATCCATATAAATTTTAATACCAAGCATATAGATCGCTTCTCTAATGGAGATATTCTTGGATGACCGAACTTTTTAAAGTAGTAGAATGTAATTTTTTATTATTAATATGTTATCAATATACAAAATAAAAAATATCATTCTGCTCCCACAAACCTTCTTATACACACAAAGATCATCCACATTTTTAATGTAATCAAACTATTTTGATTATTTCATTAAAATGGATGTTCCTATTCCATAAAGGCTTGCTTAAGTCTATCAATGGACTTTTGCAGTTTGCATACTCTATTAAAAAATACTTTTGAATAAAAAATCATTAGATTTGCTAATTATGAATGTAATTTTGTCATCAATATGACAAATTTTGTAATCATAATATGTTGCAATTACAAGTAAAATGTCAAACATTTCTCTTTCATATTTGTTAGGTTCGAGTCTCCACAAGAAGGTTTAACCTTTATAGGAGTACAACTCGTCCTAACAGATTACAGTGTGGTTCTTTAACCAATGTATTTTGACTGTTTATCTTAATGTAACAATCTTCTGTTCTAGTTCCATCTTTAATGTGTATTTGAGGTTCTTGAACTTTTCAAGTTCTATTTAGCTCAAACTGCTTCCTTTAAAGATAAATATCTTTTAAAAAGGTAGCATGTTTTGAGATGAATATTTTTTTCTCTCAACAAGATGGTTCAAAATAATATCCAATAATTTCTTTTGGATATCCCACAAACTTACATTCATCTAATTTAGCTCATAGCTTATTAGATCCCAAACACTTCACATAAGCATGTTGACCAACACCTTATATGGAATCTTATCAACAGATTTAGGTGAAACTCTATTTAGAAGGTATATCGCATTATTAGAGCCATCCTAAAAAAGGATGAAGATAATTCTGCAAGACTAATCATGGATCATACCATATCTAATAATGTACAATACATATTTTATAATAGATAAACTCGAAATGCTTAAGTATTTTTCGCCTCGATCTGATCAAGATGTTCTAATACTTTAGCTAATTTCTCAACTTCATTTTTGAATTCTTTGAACTTTTTAAAAAATTCAAATTTATGTTTCATTATACACACAACCATATCTAGTATAGTCATTAGTAAACATAATAAAATATTCATATCTACTTATGGCTCGGGCAGTAATTGGTCCACACACATCTAAATGTATTAGGTTCAATAATCTTTTGACCTTTCACCTTTTCACCTAAAGGGTGTTTTAATCATTTTACCCATTAAACGAGATTCACAAGTTTCATATGATTCATAATCAAGAAGGTATAAAGTAACCTTCTTTACGCAACTTTAGTGATTCTTGTTTTATTAATATGACCAAGTCTATAATGCCAAAGATATGATAATATTTATTATCTATTTTATATTTCTTGCTATTTATGTTGATGAGGAATTTATCAATAAAAATATTATATAAATCATCTATATTAATTTCAGTTTTATAAAATTATTATTATTATAAAACAACAACTGTTGTTCCCAATAATAAATTTGAATCCAATATTCAAAATTTAATATGAAACTAAAAACAATGTTTCTATAAAGTACTAAAATAAAATAATAATTATTTAATTTTAATACTAAGTCTAAATATGTTCCTACAACTAATGCAACAACCTTTCCTCCATAGGCTACATGTAGGTCTATCTTTCATCAATTTTCTATTTTTCTTTAGTTCCTACAAGTTATTAATATGACAATACTCAAGAACTAAAAATAGAAGGATTAATTTCAACCATAAACATACTTGAAGCAGAAGCTTCTGCAAGCTTCTTTGCTTTTATAATCGCAAGATAATCTTTATAGTTACTCCTCTAGTGGCCATCTTTGCCACAGTGGTGGTAGGTTCCTTTTTTCTTAGTTACACCTCCATTGGTCTTCAATGACTTCTTCTTATTCTGTTTCTTCTTGGGCTTTTTCTTAGCCTTAGAAGACTGAATTAAAAGTATAGGAGCAGTATCCTTCTTAAGGATTCCTTCAGTAGTAGTAAGCATACCAAGCAACTCAGGTAAGGAAGCATTCAGCTTGTTCATATTAAAATTCAAAATAAAATGTGAATAGTTGGGTGGCAAGGACTGTAAGACTAAGTCGATACTTAGCTCATGGTCCATAGCAATGCCCAATTGGCCCAATTTTTCAATATAGCCAATCATTTTCATTGGACACAAACTAAAGAGCTTTCTGCCATCTTATAAAGGAACAATTCCTTAGAGGTCTCATACCTCTCAGACCTACCTTGAGAGTAAAATAGCTCCCTGAGATGCAAGATGATTGTGCGAGAATCCATATTCTCATGCTGCTTTTGAAGTTTAGAACTCATGTTGGCTAACATCAAACATGTCGCCTACTCATTGTCATCAGTATGACAATTAAAGTTATTCCTTTCTTCTTCAGTAGCATAGGAATGTCATGTTTGTTCATGTCAAGGACATATATCCTCTTTTCTTGCTTGAGAACAAATCTCAAATTGCAATACTAGTCAATAAAGTTTGATCCGGTCAGTTTATTAGCATTAAGTATGCTATGCAGGCATGAGTTATTACTCGTGGTGATAATTGATATACAAATATAGAGATATCGAGTATTAATTTTATGCAACACTAAATTAAATAAGGTCTTTAATTTTAATTTAGGTCTTCCACTATTTTATTCAAATTAATAGCCCTTTTTGTTAATTCGAAAAATTTAGCATTTAGATCTCTTAGTAGGCTAAGATCCCAATTAATCCAAATAACCTTGTGTTTGCCCAACAAGTTATACTGAATTAATTTAGATAGATAACATTACTTATCAATCACATTCTTATGTTATTCTTCAATCAATTAGGTGACAACTCTTTGTCTAAACATATCAAATATGTTTCGCCTAACCTTTGCCCTAATCTTATTTGATCATGAGTTTGCTCATCCAAATCAAATAAATTAGTTAAGTAAAACCATTATTCAAGTTATTTGATAACATTAAACATGTTCGATTACAACCAACCTTCGGTTTGCCTAACAAGTTAAATTGCAAGGGAGCTCTGATTTTCATGCTATAACAATGGGTGGCATTCAATCATATTCTTAAGTCTCATGCTTTGGCATGATGGCATATCATATATAATTCATACATAACATAAACCCTTAGCATGCCATTCTAATTGGATGATTATGGACATTTCTAAAAAAATTAATTTTCTTGTGCCATTAAGGAAATTAGATGGTAAAAAATCTTAAGTAGTAGCTTCTTAGATTTTCATAAGGCCCAATGGCAGCTCCTTGACTTTGATTCTTCAATGCTCCATGTAATTTCTTCAATTCTCCTTTTGCTTCTTGGGTTACAAAATAATATCCTATTTACATATTCTAATTATCTAACTATTACATAATTAAATAAAATAAATAAGAAAATTTACAATCCAAAATAAAAGAGAATCAGAACACGCATACCTTATTTAAAATTATATAAACCATTCAACCAAATATAATAAGCCAATTACATAGATCTTTTCTAATATCCATAATCACACATTATGCATAATAATCATATTAAATGTATTTTAAATATTATCTAATAATAATAAATATTAATTATTGATCTTATGTGTTGAAAATAAAATTTTAACAATTAAAATTTTATATTTGATATTTTCAAAATCAATTCATGAATAAAACAATTTTATTCATATATCAAATCTCATTAAAACTAATTTTAAAAATTTTAAAATTATTTTATAAATCAATTTTACTAATTCTAATCATGTTAGAATTAATAAATAATTCAATTTATTCCTTAATCCAATTAGAAATAAATTCACAAAATAATTTTATTACAAATTAAACTCTTTTAATTTTCTTTTCTAACAAAATTAGAAAAATATTCTGAATTCAATTTTACTCACTGACAATTAATTTTAATGGTACTCAAAATTTAATTAATTTGAAATTAAATTAAAATACCCAATTAAAACTAATTTCACGACTTAATTGAAAATAAATAAAACACGTTTGGACCCAACTAAAA
Source organism: Jatropha multifida (assembly GCA_948099535.1). Lineage (NCBI taxonomy): Eukaryota > Viridiplantae > Streptophyta > Magnoliopsida > Malpighiales > Euphorbiaceae > Jatropha > Jatropha multifida. Next base: position 18,330 of record CANUEX010001089.1, read on the forward strand.
AATTAAAAAACAATCAGGGACCAAAATGCAATTCTGGTTCATCTTCTCCAAACAGCAGAAACCGTTTCTTTTGATATGAAACCTAGCGCCGCCTTCAACAAATCCAGTCACCGACTGCCCCTGCTCAGCCAGAGGATGGTCCAGCGTTGGTCACACCACCAAGGATAGTCCATCTCCGGCCTTGAGCAGTGCTGTCTCGCCGGAAAACACGTTTTCAAGTCAGATTTCTTTTTATTGAAAAATGGAAAAACAAAACCACCTCTCACTGTGCAGTCACCGGAGCACTAGCAGGGTGGCGGTGTGCGTCCAAGCGAGCTAGACGCAGCGCTGCCGCCCGCGGCTCTACAGTGGGCGGCGGTTTGGCGTTGGCAGCAGTTTTACGGTCTTTGTTTTCTTCAACAAAAATTTTTCCTTTTTTATTACTTTTAAATTCATTAAATCACATTTAATTGAAAATAGATCTGAAATATTTAACAAAACTTAGATTTGATTTCATTCAAATACCTGTTTTCAGCACATGAATCAATTCAAAATTAATCTCGACAATCAATATATTATTTTACATAAAATTTAAACGATGACTCTGATACCACTGTTAAGTTTCAATATCAAATATACGCAGTAAAATAATATAATTATAATAAATAATTATATCAACAGTGATCCGTTTAAATGAATAAAATAATAAAAATTTGTTTAGAAGAATAGCAGTTTGTAGATTTTTCGAAATTTCGATCTATGTAGCTAGCGTGTCGCAAACCACAAGCTGTCTAAACGTTCAGCCTCTAGTAATATCCACACGAATGGACAATAAAAAACTAAACTATTTTAAAGGGTTGAGAGATTAGAGCGTATGATGGCGCTAGCTATCGTAGGCTCTTTGTTTTGTTTTATTGCTATGAGCAACAACTCATACTGTTATTATTGTTTCTTAAACCTTATATAGGAAAACATAAGTCATAAATAATTTGATTGCAAAACTTATTTGTAATCAAATCATACTTATTCGATTTTCGTTTTCACTTTTTCATATCCATTCTTATATGTATGATCATCTAGGTTCCAAATATATTGGCTACAACTATAAATTAAATTAATTAATTAATATTTGAATATTAAGTACATTGTCTAGCAATATGTCAAAACTATTCAAATATTTGAAAAGTAAAAGTGGTTTGACTTAATCTTTCAGTGCATGATTTATTAGTGTAATTAATATCCTTTTCATTATTAATGTTCTGATTTAGTAATTAGGCATGTAGTATATCTACTTTACTAAATCATATTAGTTCTCTTAATCTTAGTCTTTAATCAGTTGAATGAAATTCCAAATCTAATTTGCTAATTTCATTCTACCTTTTGCAAAACAAAAATTTCTTAATTAATACTAGTAGAGAATAATTAGAACATTTTTTCTAATTTATTTAGGGTGACAAATCCTCTCTTAATTACACAAGTATCTCCATATAGTTCTTACTATGTCTAATTAATCATTGCTTATTATTCATATCATAAATAATGTGAATGAAGAATCAAAACATAATCATCTGTATATAAAATAGCTGAGTAATCTCAAGTCAAAGAATCACTTATACAACCATCATTTGAATATTTCATAGACACAAATAACTCTCCATATGAAATTCTCATGCAGGTCAATTCAGTGAACTTATTTAAATAACAAGTACATACGTATTAGTTCTAAATATCACATATATCTCAGCCTATGAGAGCAGCTGCTTCCCTAAGAAAAGAACATAATATGTACCAGTCTCAACAGCTCTAATCATTGTCCAATAATGAGGGGAACATCAACTATGAATATTTAGAGACATTACTTTAATGCAAATATAAAACTCATAATTATAACCATATTATAATTTATTTTGCAAAGTACTATTGTCTTATGAACTTTTTATTTTACTAAGATTCAATTAATAGAATAAAAAAGATAAATAATGTCTTTTTTATTAATAATAAAATATTTATTATATGAAGTATTATATTTAAAATATAACCAATCAAATTAGCTATACAACATATAACTAACAATAACTACTACTCAAAAAGCTACTAGAGCTTCGATTTTGGAGGAAGGCGCGGCGGATGAAGAATTCCCTATTCTTAATTAAAATTTTGACATTGTTTGGAAAAGTGAAAAGTTAGAGATAGGAGGAGAGAAAATTAGAAGGAAAGCGAGGCTAAGAGTATTATTGTCTTTTCTTATTTAATTGTGAGACTATTTTTGACTTTTCACACATTTTAATAGAAATATCAGCAAAAATTAGACAGAAGGATCGAAGGGTTTAACGAAGTAAATGTTGGGGACCATTAATTAATATTGATAAAATACAAGGACGAGTTAGTTAATTTGGTCAAAACTCATTGTTGAATTAATTATTTTCCCTAATTTTATTATTAATATTAATATTTAACGACATTGCTGCTCATTATAGTTTTTCGTTTTTTTAACATGGTTGAATTGATTTTTTTAATGTAATAAAAATAATATTAAGTTATTTAAAAAATAAATATATTAAATACTTTTTATTGAATATTTTATTGTAAAAACTATAATATTTATGTAAATAAAATAAATGAGTATTATAAAAAAATTTATTAAAATGGTATGTGAAAATAAAACCTTATATTTGAAAAGTTCAAAAATAAAAACAATAATAACTCAAACAAATTATACGCAACACTATATTAATTCATCTTATGCTGAAAATTTTATTATAGATTGTAGGGTACTCCTTTTAGGCATGACCTCTATGGCAATTTGTTTTGTTAAAAAATCAATGAATCAGGTAGCTCATATGTTAGCACGGGCTTCTATTTTTATGATTGATTTGGTGGAATAGGGTGATGTCCCTCCATTGTTAATTGATGATATTATTCAGTCTGATTTAAATAACATATAACCATTTGAATTTTAAAAAAAAATAATTCCTCTAAGGGTAAGAAATAAAAATAAGGAGAAAAGTTTGAGTTAAAATAATTATAAATCCTATAGCCAAAAAAAATAAATGTTTTTAGTGATTTTTTATATAAGGATATTAACAAGATTTCTAATTAGTTATAATTATAATTCATAATTAAGATATTACTTATAAATCTTACATTATTATTAAAGTATAACAATACATTTAAATAATAAGTAGCAAATTTTTTTTTTGGTAATAAAAAAAAGTTAACAAAAACTAGCTAGCACCTACCGATGAAAAGCAACACCAACAATATCATAGGAAAGCCATTCATGGAGGCTAGAAGGAGGGTCCATCAAAAAGTGGATACCTAAAGGAGAGGAGGAAGCAAATTTAGATAGCCAATCTGCAGCAGCATCAGCCTCACGATACACATGCAGGAGCTGGGCACAAGAAACAGATTGCAGCAAGGCACGGACCTGCTTAACCAGAGAATGTAGACTCACAAGAGGTTCCAACAATCATTCCACCATTTTTACAGCAAGCTTATTGTCACTTTCCACTAGAATATAGTTATATCCCCGTTAGATTGCTAAAGCAACGCCACCATGTAAAGCCCACAATTTCATCCCTAGCACTAACGTGATACCAATATTAGCAATGAAATCAACCTATGAAAATCTCCTCATATCTCTGATAAGCCCGCCTGCATAAGCATGTCCAGAACTCACTAGAATAGGAGCCTACCATGCAACCCACCTATCCATCACAAGCATTTGATCACGAGCAAACCCAAGGTAAGAGTTCAACAAGCTGTAATTGTAAACGTAAAATTTGTTCCTGAAAATTAAGAAATAAAAATGCAAAATACAAATTATATTTGTAAGAAGTGAAAATAATCTTTAGTGTGAAATCTCCTATTACAGTGAAGATTATCCTCTGATTCTTCTCTTTGTTAGGAGCGCGATTCAAGGGTCGAAAGAGTTGATCTTAAACACGATTCAACGACTGAAAGACTTGATGTTGAATCAATGTAGAACGAATGTTAGACGATTCAAGGGTCGAAGAGACTTGATCTTGAATTGGGGTAGAACTTTGATTTTTTAGACTTGGGATAAAACTTTTGTAGTTTTGAATTCGACAGAGCTTTAGAGCTTCTTTTCTGTCTTTTTCTCTATGAGTCCCTATGTATCCCCGTATATGAAGAGAGGCCTCCTATTTATAGAGATTTGAGGGGGTAACCTTGCTAAGTATGTAATTCGATTGGTCTACTTGGCAAGCTCTCATTGGTTATTACTGCATCACCTGACTTATGTAGACGTCTGACTTGTTAGCCAAGATTTAATTTAATTGGTCCACTCTACATTATTTATTTATGCAGTAAATAATATTTATCCAATAATTTTATTTCAATAACCACCTAAATATTTTGATTGGTTATTAAAATAAATTATTTAATTGAACTAACCAATAATTTAATTGGCTAATTAAATACTTAAGTTAATAATTAAATTAACTTAAATAAAATTCAAGTGTCTACAGATGTCCCCTCGAGACTTGTTCATGAACTTGTTTGAACGGGTCTTGAAAATTTAAAGAAGAATTTTTTTTAATTCATGCCCCCTTTTTTATGGCATGATTTTTTTTGTGAATTTGAATTTTCAAGTTTAACATGTTTGGCAACTCCAATTTAACATGCCTCTTTTTTTTAACCCAAATAGCAAAATTCTAATTTTTTTAATTAGAATTTCCTTTTTTTTTCTTCAAGAAATTAAATCCCTCATAATTTTGGAGTTGAGAAACTAAATCCTTGTCGAATTTGGAGTTGAAGATTTAAATCCTTGTCAAATTTGGAGTTGCAAATCTGAATCCTTGTTGAATTTGAAGTTGACAATTCTAAATCTTTGTCGAATTCGGAGTTGACAGTTTTATATAAAAGGGACTCTCTTGCTTGAAATATTTTTTTTTCTTTCACATCAAAACTTCAAGAAAAAATCAACAGCACATTCAATCGTCTGGCGCACACTCAATTGTCAGGTACGCTCCCTTTTTTTTTCTTTATTCAATGCAATTGCACTAATTAAATTTATGAAGCTGATTTAACTTTTTTTTTACCGTCTCCATACTTTAGCTGCTTTAATATACTCCTTCCTTCAACTTGAATGTCATTCACAACATTACTTTAAATTGATGATTATGTAAACGTGTCAACATATGTTGTAATGTTTCATGACATCAATTATTTGAAACTTTGCATTAATTTGGAATCTGTGATCTTCATGTGCCCATGCTTTTTTTTGTATAAAACTCTATAAATTGACAGTAGCATATTATATCTAGGACCTTGGTTGTCATCAATTTATGTAGTATTTTCCATGTGTACATATTATTGGCATGCATGCATTCAAATTCAATATTGGTTTTCCTTTGTCAATCAAAAATTGGATTTCAGATTTGGACTTAGGAAGTGAGATGCAAAATTCTGCCCCTTGGAGGCCTTGCCGGACCACCGCCGACCGATCACCGGAACGCTACTGTTGCCGCTGCCAGGCACGATGGTCGAAAAATCGATCTTTGCCTAGAAATTAGTAAGGCTTATATCAAAATGCTCGAAATTCCATGGGGAGCTCAAATCCGGTGTCCGATCATCAAAACAGTGGCCCATTTGGCCGAAAAAAAGCCCCGATAGCCACGAAAATCGAATTCGAAGGTTAGCCACTCTCCTTGATTCTTTCTCCAATTCAAGCCATGACACTCCAAATCAGAGTCAAAAAATGAAGAAAAGGAAGGAAGCGAAGCTTGTCGCTTCTGTTTCATGGCCTTAGGTAATCGAAAATGGCATAAACCGCTTGAAAAATGAGAACTAGAGCCGCTGAGGAGAACAGGTCTAATTCGCACCTTTGAGAGGTTTTTTCTTCGTGAGAGAAGACTAGAGGGAAAGCCAGCGGAGTGAGGAGATGCCGATTGCCACCGTACTTCGCTGATTGGTGGCCAAAAATTTGATCGGGGAAGAATGGTGGCCTGCCTCGCCTATCGCGCTGAACGGAGAAGAAGAGAATTTTTTTTCCCTTTTTTTATTTCATTTTGTATTTCTCCATTTTCTTTTATTTATTATTATTTTATATCTTTTTATTCATTTATATATATATATATATATATATATATATATATATATATTTTAAATTCTTAATTGATGATCATGAACAGTAACCTCACATGTTTGCTTTTAATTTGCACGCCTGATTCAATTGATGACCAATAATTAGCGAATTTAATTTGGGCTGAACACAGTTGATCATATGAATTTGATTTTTTTTTCTCTAAATTCATATGAACTATATTTGCCATGGATATGTCAAAATTGATTTTGATTGATTTTTTTTAACAAGTCCTCTTTTGATTTTTGTTTTTCTTCAAGTAATCAACTGCTTTTGAGACTTCATCAAAATGGTTTGGATAATTGATCTTTCAGTTTCGCACAAAATTTCATGTATGAAATTTTTGAGCGACAACAAAGAGGATTTAAATCATGGAATAATATTCACTTTACAAAGATCTGCTGATGAATTTTTAGGAGCCAATGCACTAAGCAAAGTTGATCCATCTCATTTTATGGATTAGACAATCGAACGAACATGTGAATTCCAACTTTCACATGAAGTAGTTAAGCATGTCCAATGCCTTTTGCTGCAATCTTCACTTCATTCGCTTCAAACTCCATCAAATAATCTTCCACTTTTGAGGAGTCACATCCATAATAATGAAGTTTCTTAGCATCCTTCTTTCAAATTTACTGGTGAATTTTCATTTGTCGAACGCTATTAGGAGTGGCCTGAAGATGTACTGGCAAGTAATAAGCAACTACTTTTGAAAGCCAATGTGTATCATGCTTTGTTCACATCATTTCACTTATGATTGCTTCCCCAATGTCATTCATCATTTTTGTGAACATTGGAGTGCTTCAACAAATACTCTTTTCCTCCCAGCTGGAGAAGAGCCAATTTCTCTTTTGGATTTGACGTTCCTAGAAGGACTTCCAATCCACGGCTCATTTTATGATGAGATGATCTCTTCAGCTGCAAATCTTACTGGAGTTAATGGAAGTAGAGATCCTTTCTTACCACGAAGCTGCAAATACTTATTCTATGCTTACTACAAAAATGCCAAACGGGTTGAGAACACCTTTGAGTTGAATGTTCACAATTGGGTAAACTTTTGGTTTCGCGGTTTTGTTAGATATCCTGAATCTCCTGAAAAGGACTACACTAAGAGAAATGTTCCTCCCAAGAAGAATTTTAATCCTTCAGGTGTTATTGGCAACAAGTTACCGCGAGATGCAAACTGGCAAAAGCCTTTTGAGATTCTAAACGTAGAAGATGACCTATGAGAAGAAGTTTATTTGGTTGCTTTAATTTCTTGTTGGTTATGCAAGTTTGTTCTTCTACATGATGCAGTGAATCTTATTCGCCCAAGTACTTTCAAAGTTGCAAGTAAGATTGCCTCTAGTGAAACTTTTTCTTTGGCTATTCCTATTTTGGCAAGCATTTATAGAGGCCTTTGAACAATCTCTACTGCAATAGTTGTGAAGAGGTGTGAAGCTCCATTACCTTTCCATTATGTTTATGTTTGACTAGCTAACTGTTTTGACACACACTTTACGCATGATATTGATGGAGATGCTAGAATGACTTCCTATAGTGGATAGCAAATGGCCAAATATTACAATGAAAATAGAGTCACTAAACTTTTTATGAAAAGAAAAGCTTATTTGGGTCCATCTCGTGTAATGAAGAAAGACCTCCTTTTAGAGGATAATGGTAAGTTATCTTCACAAAAAGTGGAACACCTCATCAATCTTTGTTCAAGCTTCTTGACTTTGCGCTATAAGAACCAGTACTTCATTAAGTCATATAGCCCCCACAGATTTAGTAGACAATTGGGTTATTGCCAAGATCTTCCTGGTAAATTGGATATATCCTTTGCAAAAGTGTGTTTGGAAACAGTCATACAACTTTAGGAATCTTGTGGTCATTTGACTAGTGGTGCTAAACTAACTGTCCCTTTAGTGAGACTTGATAGTCGTTTCTCTTGTACTGAAGCGTATAAGGATTGGTGGAAAATGGAATGGTCTAAAGCGTTCCTTTAAGATGAGATGCCGAAGTTTTAAGCAATGCCAAAACTACTGAAATCTTTAAAGTCTTCGCGTTTGAAGAATTCAAATGTTGAGAAGAGTAGATGCATCCCTTTAAATCCTCCCCAAGAATCTACTGCTGAGAAAGATAAGAGAGAAGCACCAATTATGTTAAAACTAAAACCACAAGCAGTTGTTGGCACTTCTATAAGGGAATCTTTCTTTGTAGAAGCTAGCAATGAGTCAAATCCCTCAAACAATGACATCTCCACTCAAGTTGCAACAACTCCAAAAATAGCTAAAAAAGCATTAAATTCTCACTCCAATCAAAGGTGTTCCAAAAGGGATATGCTTAATTCATCTCCTTCAAATGAAGAGCAGCATGATTTTGACCGTTGTTGGAAGAAAATAAAATGAAACAATCAGGCTTCATCAACATAACAATTTTATGATGCTGATGACCCAGTAAGTTTTTTTTTTATTTTTAATTTTTTTAACCTCTTTTTTTACTCCAATATTTTGAACTTTATTTTGCAAATTTCTTATTGCAGTTGGGCTTTAATGATGTGATTTGTGATGATGAAACCTATGCATTGCCTTTAGATAGCATGTGTTTTATACTTGGGCCAACTTCTTTCGATCTTCCCTTAATTAATTCGAAGGATCTTGATGGAAATCCTCCATTGAAAGAATTTAGCACTGGTCATTATGACAGAAAACCACGAGACGTTCATCAAACAAAAAAAACAAGTTGTCTTGCTACTTCTGAAATGTCTGCATTTTATGGTAATGATTTTATGACTGACTATCGCTGTAAAATTTCAATAATGGCATGAAAAGGATTAAGAGCTAAAATTGGTCAAACTTCGTAAAGTTTCAGTAATGGCATGGAAAGGATTAAGAGCTAAAATTGGTCGAACTTCTATAGCACATGTTCCTTCCCTTACTGAACAAGCCCATATAATATTTAATGGCATTGAAAAAGGAGAAGAATTTGATACCACCATTTTAAGAGAGCGATTCGAGGGCTACCTTCAACTTGTAAATGATTTCTTATAACTGAAATCATCTCTTTATTCAAGTGTTTCATCAAAATTTCAACTGAAGGAATTATAGAAGTTAAGAGGGCAACTGAATGATTCTTTAAATCTTGAGAAAGAGGCCATTGCCAATACTTCATTTGTAGAGGATGAACTTGTCAAAATTGAGGAAGAACTAGCTAGGTTGATTTCAAGGAAGAAAGTACTTGAGTCCTCCTTAGAAGGTATGAAAAGTGATGTCTTGGAGAAATAGAGCATGGTTTCTCAAGTTCGTGAGGAAATGTCCAAAGTTGAAGCTATGCCAGTTCACAGTGAAGAAGATGAACAATCTCTCTCTAAGTTGCAAAAGCTACTTTCTGATAAGCGCCATGACTTGAGCAGCTTGAATGGAATCCATAGAAACCTTCTTTTTTTATTAGAGTTTGCTTAGTCTTTTTTTTTAATGTAATCAAATTCCTTCATTATTAATAAAATTTGATTTCATTAATTACTCATCACGCTTACCATTTTCGCTCTTTTTTTTGTGACTGTACTTAGCAAAGTACTAAGTTGCCTATGTACCTTCTTTTTGAAAGGATCAAGTCAAAACGTAGTTCAATTACAAAATATTTTCTTTTTTTTATGTGACTAAACTTAGTGTAATACTAAGCTGCCTACGTACGTTCTTTTTGGAAGGATCAAGTCAGAACGTAGTTCAATTACATGATTTTTTTTTTATTAACCGTTCACAGTTTTAGCTCGTGCGAGCCAGGAGCACTGTCAAGCTTCTAGGTGTAGTATCTCTTTAAAAAATTTCTATTGATTGGCCTGATTCGCACTCCATCTTGATCAATTATCTTGTATGCTCCATTCGAGTAGACTTCTTGAACTACATATGGTCCGTCCCAATTTGAGAGGAAATTATTGCCCAAACATCGTGACATGATTATTGGTCTTCTTACTGCTAGAACCAAATCACCAACTTGAAAAGAATGAATTCACATTTTCTTGTTAAAAGCTTTGCACATTCGAGCTTGATAACACTCTAAATGTTGTTGCGCTTCAAGCTGTTTTTCATCTAGTGCTTCTAACTCTTGCAAGCGAAGCCGAGCATTGTCTTCATTAGAGAGACCCTCTTGAATGGCAATTCTCAAGGACGGAATTTGTTGTTCGAGAGGAAGAATAGCTTCTACACCATAAACAAGTGAATATGGAGTTGCTTGAATCGATGTTCTATATGTAGTTTGATAGCATTGTCCTCCCTCATTGCATCAATCCATTATTGTGAAGCATGTTAAGTTATAGCCATTTCATAAGAAATAGGTTCATCTTTATCCATAGTAGCACACATGAAGGATTCTCCTTCGATCTCAAAAAGTCAACGAGGAATCAATCCATGTTTGCTTCTATGTAGCTGTGGATCTTGAGACTCTATCTCAAATGGTTCACTCCCACTATCTCTAAAATCCATTAGAGAAGAACGCATTTCTTCACCCTGATTTTTGTGATATTGGAACATCATCTTGTAACTCATATAGTTGAAGATGCTTTTTAACTTCACTAATGCTCGAGAAATCCTCTTCTAGGAAATCCACATTGTGGGAATCTATTTCTGTCATCCCCCCATCAGGATGTTCACCATACGTCACATAACCCTTAGAATTGTTAAGATATCTTAATAAAAATAGATTTATTAGCTCTAGGGCCTAATTGTCCATATTTATGAGATGTATTATGAACATATCCTACTGACCCCCATGGACGTAAATCATCTAAGTTAGGTTTATCGCCATTCCACAATTCATAAGGAGCAGAGGGAACGAATTTAGAGGGCACTCGGTTAAGTATATAGGTAGCCGTAAGAAGTGCATCCCCCCAAAAAATGATTAGAAGGTTCGCTTGTTCCATCATAGACCTAACTATCTCTAAAAGCGCACGATTCCTTCTTTTCGCTACACCTTTTTTTTGCGGAGTATAAGGAATAGTCAATTGCCTACGTATCCCCTTTTCCTCACAAAACATTTTAAACTGGTCAGATAAATATTCTCGACCTCTATCAGTTCAAAGAGCCTTTATGCTCTTTTCTTTCTGATTCTCAACTCAATCACAAAACGTTTGAAGCACTCTAAAGCTTCTGACCGATGAGATAATAGAAAGGCTAAACCATATCGCAAATAATCATTAATAAATGTGAGAAAATAAGATGCACCATGGCGAGCCCTCACACTCATAGGTCCGCATATGTCAAAATGGATTAACTCTAACAAGGAAGAGGCCCTCTTAGCCTTTCCAAAAGGCTTTCTACAGGCTTTACCCACTAAGCATAGTTCACATATAGGTAAACTTACTTTATTGAGTGACCCCAAAAGGCCTTCTTTGGCTAATCTAGCCATTTTATTTTGTACTCTGTGTTCCAATCTCACATGTCATTTAATTGAATTTGAAGCAATATCAGTAGAAGAAATAACAAAAGAAGCAGAATTATCATTTATATTAGAAACTAAATCCAACATAAAAATTCATTCCTTATGAAACCATAACCACAAAGGTCTAAACTTAAATAAATCTCTAATTGAGTTCCTTCAAAATGGAAAGAATATTCTAGTTTTAACATTGTTAAAACTGAAAATAGATTACATCAAACACTAGGTGCATGCAACACATCATGTAATATTAAATCGCGTCCAATCCGCATCTTTAATAGATAGGAACCAATTCCAAGGACTTCTTCCTCAGTACCGTTTCCCATAGTTACATAATAGCTGCTTGTTGGTACTCGACGATAATCTATATATCCTGCTCGATCTCTCGCTATATGGTTTGTCTCTCTTGTGTCTACAATTCAACTAGAGAGAACATGAGCAATAAATATTTTTTAGCAAACTAAAATACTTGGAGAGCAGGGATAAGGAAATATCTTCTTCGGCTTAGTGCAATCACAAGCAAAGTGTCCCATCTTTTGACAGTTATAGCACTTGACTTTGCTAATACTTTTCTTTCCACATTTACCTTTGTGCTTACCAACCTTTCCATCCTTTAATGGAGGGATCCTTACCTTATGTTGTCTAGCCTTTTGCTGTCTATAGTGCTTTTGCTTATTTGAGCGCCTATCAGCTTGAGCAACCATTGTTGTCCTGCAGTTCGCCACTCTGCACTCTGCCACTAGAAAAAGATGGCGTGAAAGGTCATCAAAAGTCTTGATGCTTTCATTATGTGTTAGCACCAATTTGACATATTCCCAAGAGGAATTAGGCAAAGACCTTAGAATGCCCAAAATTTATTGCTCATCATTGAGATCTACTCCAGCTGCTTTCAATTCTCTGATCATCGCAAACATAGTTCTGAGATGCTTCTGCATGCTATGTTTTGGATCAATGACATATTCATTGAATTCAAGCGTTAAGGCCCTCAGCGTCATTGCTGTGGTGCCACGAAATTTAAGTTTTGAGTTGCTCCCACATAGCTTTAGTAGATGGAAAAGTCTCAAACTCTTTAATAAGGTCATCGTGCATGCAGCTGAACATTGTATAGCACGCGCTACGATCCTTATTTTGCCATTTCTCATAATTGCCAATTTGAGCGACGACTGCATTTTCAAGTGGTGGCTCCATGGTTTCTGTCAAGGTATTAAGTACGTCCTTCTCATTAAGGAGATATTGAATTTTTCTATGTCACATGTCATAATTGTCACCGTTCAATTTGTCTTGGTTTGCCAACTCATGGACCAAATTGTTAGAAGCCATATTCACTACAATCATTGCGCAAAATTAAAAAAAAAAGCATTAGCATATATGTATTTCCTTTTATTTTATACATAATAAAATCAGATATGAAATTCAAATAAGCACAATAAAATAAAAAATTTCGCCGTTGTGAGACTAGTAATCATCTCTTACTATACAAATTAAAATGACATATCCAAATTAAATTATGTATAAAATACGAGGACTCGTTCCTCTTATCCACAATATGATATAATCATATAAATATTCAAAGAAATCACTTATTGGACTTAATAGATTGATGCAACATGCAATATACATTTTAGATAGAATAATTGTGCTCACATAACACAAAAAAAATATTGCTCCATAAATAAAATAATCATTAAAAATATGGAGTATTAATTATACACATTAAAAAAAATATGTATATAATTTCTACCTAAAAATTTGAAAACCAAAGAAAAATACATATGCACCAAAAATTAAAATAAGTCCAAATTTTACAATCAATAGACTTTTGCTAAAACAAAAATAAAATACAATTATTCTGAGAGCAATGGCCTCATGCAAAAAAAAAACTCATATATATATATATATTATTAGTATGGAAACAATGGTTGTTTGTCTCTTTGGAAATCAAAAATAAAAAAAAATTACTGTAACAACAAATAAAAAATGAAAAAACACAATGGCCTTTTGCCACAATAAGTAAAAAAAACTTCACAGTGGCGTAAGGCTTCTTCACAGAACCCAAAAAAATTTATTAGCTTTCATTTTGACATTATCTATGGCCCACTACCATTCCTTCGATCAACATCAACAATCCAAAGGTTTGTTTTGTTGTTTGTATGTGGCCATCTGCCACAAAATAAAAATAGTCCTATTTTTTTCTTAATACAAACTCTTGCCACTTTAAACAAAATACTGACAACAAAACAAACATATGTAGTTAAAGGGATCGTTATTGAGAGGGCAATGGTAGACATATGTAACTAGCTCGCCACTTTAATTTTCTTAAACAAAATATATATATTTATTTATGATTGAATACAACAGACCCCGATCTATCACACAACACAGTTATATATATATATATATATATATATATATATTTTAGTATATAACATATTGAAACTGAAGATGATAAAACACACAGTTGAGCTTTATATTTTCAATTACAAATTTGTTGTATTCCCAAAAAAAAAAAAACGAAGCTGTAAATAAATATAGTTTTAACAGTAGCCTTTTACAACTCAAAACTAAATTTATTCAGTATTATTAATTATTCCTATGAATGAAAAATATATATATATATATATTCTGGATCTATGGTATAAAATATAAAAAAATATATATTCAACAATCTCGTAAGAATAAATCATCCTCAAAGAGAAAATCAAGCATCACTAGCTCTGATACCACTGAAGGATAAAACAAAGAATAATCGCAGTAGTTAAAGAGGAGCAGCGGAATATCTATTTAGAGCTTTACTGTGATGTTACGCTTGAAATTATCAACTTGATGATTATTCCTACTATTACGAACAAAAATAGGAATGGATCCACCCGTTGTCAACGTGAGCGGCTACCGGAGTCGTCTATAGAAATTACACACTACAAAACCTAAGGTATTTTGGGTGGTTACCTCTTTGGAGATTTTGCAGAGAGAAGTTACTAAGAGTGATTAACGTGTGGGGAGAGACAAGCGTTAAAAACTCTTCTATCTTTTAATTAGGGAGTTATGTATAGAAATCCTAGTATAATTTCTTTGGATAAATATGCAACCCATTGTGGTTGTAAAATGGGCTTTAGGCCCACGAACAACAAAATACAACTGTAAACTAAAAATAAAAATAATAAGAATTTAAATATCAATAAAGAGCTAGAAATTGATAATGCAAGGTGTGTGAATTTGATATTAAGTTGGGGATTCCTTAGATACTACTGTGATCGTTTAATTGGTCAAGGAAAGAGAAGAATTTTCACTTTCAAGGTGAGTAATAATATATAATACTTGACCATATTCATGAATGCATAACTTTTTTTTAAATCTTGCATTTGTTTATTTTCAAGTACTTAAATATATATACCTAATATATATATGGATGTACATTAACAAATTCAGTGACTGGATGCTCTGTATTTAATATGATGTGATTGTTGGGTGAGAGTTGGAATGATGTGAATCACCTGGATTGAGACCATGGACATGGTTTGAATGTCGATAGTGGGCCATAAGCGGTGGCAGCGGTGCTCCCCTTGTGTACCCCAGATAACAATATTTACTACAAGAAAATATTTTATGAAAAATATTTATATTTGACTCCGTTTTGCACAAATAGGGGCGGCTCCCTGGATACACAAGTCACAGGACCATGAGATTATATCATTAACAATAAAGCATGCTTGGGTGGTGAGCATGATCTTGTTAAGGTGATTTTACTGACTAACGACCACTTGGTGTGCATTATAATTGCTATTACTTGTGGGTGCTATGATTGACACGTTCTTGACTGGACGAGTATTTATAATAAATTTGAAAAGCATTCTGTTTGATTATGTGGGTTATGCATTATTTATTATTATTTACTGAGTTTGCAAAGCTCACCCCCATCCATAAATTTTTCCAGAAAGTAGAAGTTTACTGGTTATAAAAAACTATGTTTCTTTCTCTGCAAAATTTAGTATTTGATTCCAGCTTTTGAAATGTCAATATAGATATAGACTGTATGATGTGTTAAATATTCTGCGTATAATTATTTAGTTCCGTAGTTTAGAATGATGGATTTATATTTGATTATGTACAAATTAATGATTTGCTAGTTAGTGAACCTGTGGAGTTATTTCTAACTATATTGATGATTTATGACTGGAGCAGTTGTCCATATCATGAACGAGGGTTTCGTGATATATATATAGGCCTTAGCTATGAGTTATATAAGATATTGAGGCTGGCTAGGATTACTAAATGATTATTTATTTGAATATTATTATAATATAGGCTTACTATTTATAGAGTCAGATGTTTATAGGAACAGATTTTTTATATTTTAGGCTTATGCGGGCCTCAAAGCCTTAAGTTTACTTAGGTTCCAGTGCCAATTTAACCCATGATTTTGGATCGTGACAATATTATATCCTTATCATTTTTAAGATTATCTAGTATGTAATATAATGTCTTATTGTATCCAATAAAATTTAGATTTAAATATAAAATTAATATTAATAGAAAAACTAAATTACCTTTATTTTTCAACCAATAAAATTAAAATATTTAAAAATATTATATTATTACCATATTTAAGTCATATAGTGTCACGACCTGAAATCATGGGTTGGACCGGCACTAGGAT
Organism: Jatropha multifida; assembly: GCA_948099535.1. Taxonomy (NCBI): domain Eukaryota; kingdom Viridiplantae; phylum Streptophyta; class Magnoliopsida; order Malpighiales; family Euphorbiaceae; genus Jatropha; species Jatropha multifida. Next base: position 34,484 of record CANUEX010001089.1, read on the forward strand.
CCAGGTAAACTTAAGGCCTTCGAAACTCGTAATAAGCCTAAACCATAATATTTAAACACAAGTATTCTTCAATATTGAGCCCATGAAATTTTACATGTACTGATCCAGTAGCCACATAATCTCGACACATTATTAATTATCTCAAATAATATAAAGTTTGGGTCCTGTAAAAATATGTCTCAACCACAACACAGGCTACTAATCATACATGCTCTTAAATAAATAATTAAAACAATCATAATTTCACAAATGAACATACCCAATAATAGTACTTGATCAAATACTCATTTCAACAACTGCGGTGTCCAAGACTATTCAAAGAAGAGAAACTCTAATATATTAATTTAAATAACTGTAGAAATCCAGAAATTACTTTGTAGCTTTGTAGAGAAGATTATAGAGCTTTAACCATCGTCTGCGGTGTCCCAGAGAGTCCACTCCCATTCAAGCAAAATCATAATCAGATAAAAATATTTTTCATAAAATAATTTTTCTTTATAAAAGTATTTTTCATGACACGTGTCATATTCCAGAGTATACAAGGGGGACGCCACTTCCACTGTTTATAGCCCACTGATGGCATTCTCAATGTGCTCGTGCTCGTACTCTCAACTCAATTGATTCACATCGTCTTAACTCCCATACAACAATCACATCACATTATATGCAAAGCTTCCAATCACTGAATTTGATAATGCATATATATATATATGCAAGATTTAAAACAAGTTATGCATTCATAAATTTGGTAAGCATTATATATTATTACTCACAGTGATAATAGGATTTCAAATCCTAGTTTGATTTTTGACTTGGAAGGGCAGTAGACGAACTTGAATAATCTAAAAAATTTAAAAATATAAAAAAAATTATATCAGATAATTGACCAAATAAAATAAAGAATTAGAAAATTAGTCTCATAAGTAAATCCTAATCCCAATATAATTAAACTAACTCTGCACTAGCCACCTAATAAATATTAATAATTTCAACATATTATAATCTTCAAAATAATTTAATTTACCACCATCATAATATATCATATAACACCATTCTAAATTCAAAATAAATATTAACTTTCCACCAATAAATTTTCTTTTACTTCATTTATTTTCAGACTCCAAATACTCATCAACTGTACAATATATTTATTTTATTGATCCTTAATCTATATTATATATAAAAGTGGAAATAGAGGGGGAATAATGGAATTACTGATAACGCCCTTAATGAAATTTAAGATATCTTAAAATAACTTTAATCATAATCAATTAGAAAATTACATTTTATTATTAATATATTTATAAAATTATTTTTAAACTAATAATATCTTCTTACTTACGTGATGAATGAGAGGTCTAGAGTTCAAATCCTCACTACCACAAGTGTTTTCACTAATATAGTGAGTGAATTACATTTTATTATTAATGAAATTTAAGATATCTTAAATAACCTTAATCATAGCCAATTAGAAAATTATATTTTATTATTAATATATTTATAAAATTATTTTTAAGCTAATAATATCTTCTTACTTACGTGATAAATGAGAGGTTTTGAGTTTGAACCCTCTCTACAAGTGTTTTCACTAATTTAGTGAGTAAAGGGTTATTCCTTATTGGTAGCTCACAGTGTTATTTTGGCCCATTAAGTCTCCTAATGGATTAAAAAAAATTATTTTTTAAATAAATACATATAGATAATCAAGCAATTAAAAATTTTGGTTTTATCTTTGTTAAATTTATTTTTTAATGAATATATATGATAATGATATATTTAAAAATATTTTTATATTTTATTTATTAAATATTTAATTCTTTTAGGATATAGATGAAAAGGAAAGAAAATATTTTATGTTTGTATGATTTGATTAGATATTTTTAAAAATAAAATTTTAAATTTAATATATAATTTTGTTTAGGAGAGATGAAAAAAAAGAAAAAGTATATTGTTTTTATTAATATTTTTTATGTTTGTAAGATTTAATTGGGTATATTTATATTTCTTAAAAAGTAAATTTTTAAATAAAATTTACATAATTAAACCTGAGATGATAAACAATTGAAAATTTTAATTTAAAAATATATAATATTTTATTGATATATTTACATATATATACACGTTGAAACATTTTTTTGTTAGATGAATTTTGAAAGAGTTTTATTTTTAATAATAATTTTTTATTTTCTTTTTCGTTACTGAATAATTTGCAACTATTAAAATTTTAATAATTTTCAAATATTTTTTCTATATGACTTCTTAATTTTTGAATTTAATTTAATTTATATATTTTTTAAGTTTGATAGAGTATATTACATTATCAATATTGTTATTTACAATTTTATATATTGATTGTCATGTAGAGTTGAAAATTTTAAGCAATTTATTTTTAGATTATATGCTATTAATAAAATTTCAATTTAATTTCATCCGATGAAAATAATTTATGTGAAAATCAAAGTCATATATTAATTTGTTTTTATATAGAATAAGTTTTGATTTATTAGATTAATATTACATCATCGCCAAATTATAGAATATTTACAGTATAGTAAATGCAAATTTGTAGTGGTTTTATATAATTAATTAACAATAAAATTATATATTTTTTTCTTAAAGAAAAAACAAAAACATTATTTTTTTTTCATTTTACAAAATTTCGTTGTATATATAAAGTGTAATATTAATTAATCATTGTATTTATTTTAGTTCGAATAAAAATTTATATTTTAATATTATATAAATAATAAAATTAAACAACTATACAATGAATTCAACGTTCAAGGCAAGTCATAAAAGAACTAATAATTATAAAAAACACATTTTCATATTTAATTACTAAATCCTTAATTCTGATAACCTCAAAAATTTAATTATATTTCTACTTGTGAATGAACCTCAACAAACTATAATTTCCTTAATAATATATTTTATTATTATTTATTGTTCAATTTCAATCTTTTAATTCAAATCAAAATACAAAAAAAAATTCCATCATTTAATCCACAACATATGTTTAATCAATTCTATTAAAAATTCATTTTATATTTAACTTACAATAATTACCACTAATTTTTCCAAATAAATTTATTTAATAACCTAAATTGCTTTAATTAATTAAATCCTTTCTACCTAAATTAGTATTCACCGATCTGTAAAATCATTTTATTAAATTCTACTGCAAACAAATTATTTTGATTCCCAAAATTCCACTCTTAACAATTTATTTCTTATTTATTCAAATCTTTAATAATCAATCCACAGTAATTAAAATCCTCAACCAATATATTTTAATTCATTCCCATAATTAATTTATGTTTAACTAATTTAGATCCTTTAATTAAATTAACCTCACATCAATTACTGCTCAATACCCAAAATCAATAAATCATTCAACCACCAAACAAATGAAAACAAATTAATTCTGAGTATTAATTTCAACGAGGCTGAGATCAAGTAGCCACTGGAGACAGTGATGCGACGAAGGCGAGCGACAGTTTGAGGTTGTCGAGTCGCGTGGAGGATCCGATCGCAGAGGAGCAGATGCGAGCTGTAGAGCTCGCTAGGATTTAGTGTGCGATAGAGGAAGGGACAAGATGCGTTTGAGTGTGCGAAGGAGAGAGGAGCGGCTGAAGACGGTGGCTGTGGTGGTGCGGCGCTACTGTGGTTGCAGATGCCGTAAGGCCGAGAGAGAGAGAGAGGGAGAGGAAAGAAGAGAGAGAGAGAGAGAAAGAAAGAGAAATGGAGGGGGAGAGGAAAGAAGAGAGGTAAGGTGAATGGCATGGAGAGGAAAGAGGTGAAAAGAAATCATAGTGTCTAGGGTTTCTGGAAGCCTTTAGGTCACCTTTGTTTGATTTGAATCGGTTTGACCCAACCCGACGGTTTAACTCAATTCAGTTTACAGATTTTTGACTGATTTTTGGCAAATTAAATGGGTTTACGATCAACAATAAATTATTTATGTGGCGCAACTTTATTGGTCAAAATTTTACTCATAAATTTTAAATGAAAAATTTATGAAATAAAATTTTTCGGATATTTCAATTCTATCTTTCTTATAAAAATTCGTCCTTGAATTTAATGCTTGATTAGAACAAATGAATTTCATAAAATTTTATAGAATTCATTTGAAAATCCATATTTTTGTATTTGGTATGAAAAAAATATGAAATGAATTGAATTTCCATGGAATTGGTTAAACTTAGTTCAAATTCTATTAAAATTATTGAAATTTACTAATGAATTCCACAAATTAATCCACTAATATATTAATTGACTAAATTACCTTTACTAAAACTATCCAATACGTGTATTTACTGCCCTTATTGACTAATATACGTGTTTCTCCTCTTTAATGTTTACTTTCTCTTCTCCAAGTCAACAACCGTTCGTTGTCTATTCAACGTATCCCCTGCTTACCACCTCTCTGAGTTGTAGTTCTCATCCATCGAAGTAATTGGTTAGTAAGAGTTCTTTATTTTCTGCATAAATATGTGAGAGGAGTTATTAGATTTCAATTCTTGATTTGTTCTCTCCTGCAAAATGCACAACTCAATTATAGGAAATCTTAAATCAATCAAAACAATAAAGTTAGGAACATATTATACCCCATGCCCCTTCATGCATAATCAGAACTCTTTTTTTTTTTTAATTCTATCGAAGTCCAAACTTGGAAGCCCACTGAAATAATTAACCAGAACCTGATTCTACTTCAAGTCGTTTATAATTTTCGTTCATTATAAGAATTCTTTATTTTCTGCATAAATATGTGAATATAATTCGAAGTAGCTCTATCTCATTCTTTTCATTTGATATGATTTGATTTGAATGAAGAGCTTCAATAATTGTTAACGTTAAGGTTGTTGAGTTTACAAACGTTTAGTTTGTGATTTTTGATGGTTTAGCTTGCTTTATGTTAATTTTAAATACTATTATTCTCTCATCCACTATATGTTTGATAAAATGCTTTAATGAAGTTAATGAGGTTATTGGGGTTTTCTTTGTTCTTTTTCTTTTGCTGTTATTTTCCTTTGCTTTTATGGGCTGTTTGGTTAGAGAGAAGGGTGTTTACTTAGTGTCACGACCCAAAACCGTGGGTCGGACCGGCACTAGGACCTAGGTAAGCTTAAGGCACTCGAGGCCCGTAGTAAGCCTAAACTATCAAAATCCATCCCTATTATCATTTGACTATCGGAATAGTAAGCCCATATTATGACATTTTTCATAAGACAATCAGAGTTAATAATTATGACCCAGCATTAGTAATACATACTATTCGCAGCTCGGGCCCATATCCATATAATAAAAATATTTTCTCATACAAATATTTATTTGTCATAATATGATCAAACTATACAGTCTCCAGATAGTCACTTACATTCCATAATTTATTTATAGTCACATGATAATTCTATTACAAACCAATATTTATTTAAGCATCCTAACTGCGGAGTAAAATAAAATGTGCGAAGTATTCTAAATATTATCAGAGAGTTATACTAGCATGATCAATCCTCTGCGAAGAAGGAAGCAGAGTCTTATAGACCAACAGTATCCTTATTTCCTGAAAAATATTTATGGAAGGGGGGTGAGTTTCACTAAACTCAGTGAATAATAATAAATAATGCAAACCCACACATTCAAGCAGTATGTTTTCACAATATAGTAAATGTCATACTTCACAAGCACGTGTCATACAACAGCATCTTCAAACAAGTCACATTCAAATACTCACAACATGTGGAAATTAGTCAGTG